>JANIJG010021000.1:215576-242676 GCA_024611175.1 Megaceryle torquata
CCAAAAAAAGCCAAACCAAACCAAACCAAACACGACCCAACCCCAAACAATCAAGGAAAAGTAGCAACTATATAGGAACTCTACCATGAACTCCTGCAATTTCATGGGCTTTGGAAGATGTAACAGCTGCGAGTGAAAAAAGTTGGTTGGTGTTGCTTCTATGATATTTTCTAAACTCTTTTATTTGAAAGGTTGGGGTAAGAGGTAAGATTTCCACCAAACTTAAAAGTATTGATGCCTTTGTGTAGAAGATGGCTCTAATCTGAGAGAAATACTGACTAATTCCTCCATTGGTTCTGAATAAGACCCATGAACTGGTAAGTATTCCCACATATGAAAGAGAAGAGAAGATATTTCTACATTTTAGCAGTTATCCACTCCCTGGTGTTTCAGAGACTGGTGTCCAATAATTCCCCAGCTGGAACAATGCAAAGTGCAAAGGTGGGATGTGAGGTAGTGTCATCCTGCAGCAAAGATGTCAAGAAGCAGCTACTGTCAGGAAAACTGAACAGCACTAAAGTTTGAGGCTCTATTATCTTAAGCTGTGTGTCAGGCACACTGGATGCATCCTTCTGCCCATCCTGACTGCATTTGCTAGCACAGTTTCCATTAACTCAGAGTAAATGGGACTTAGAGCAGCTATGCATTTCTTCAACTTGTCGAATGACTTTCGGAATGATTTGGGTAAATATGGAACAAACAAGTACAGAAAAACATAGCTTTTTTTGGAATTAATAACTACGGAAAAGATAAAAAAACACCCCACATTTACTAAAGCTCCTCTCGGATCTGCTTCTGACTTCCAGTTGCCAAGGCAAAATACCAAATACTTACAGATTCTGCAGGGTGTACAAGAGTGGAAATGGGCAGATAATTTATCACCTTTCTTTCATGTTTAACTGCAGGTTTGTATGTTGTTTTCTGCCTAATTGAATGCAGATTAAAAGGAAAATATGTTGGAAGCATTCACACCAATCAGTTGGGTAAATAAGGTAACAAAATTGTATGTATTTTTGCTAATTACTACCATAACAACATGGGAGGTTGTCATCAATTCTGCTCTTTATTCAGATAAAGGGGAGCACAATTCCAAACAGTGATGACTATTCTATATTTCAGTCACATAAAATATGGATTGAACATGGTTTGGTTTTTAGATCAAAAGCTTAATTCATAAATAAGATTAAATGGCTTAGATATTAGAAAGTGTGTTCAGTCTTGCAGTTCTTTATAAATGAATAGGGAATATAGTGGCTATTATAAGTTTTATACATAAAGTGTTCCAGGCCTGTTTTCTGAGCTCCAAAAGGGAGGGGGAAGGTGCAATTCTGAAAAATAAATTAAATAGCAATGCACTATTCAAAGAACCTGAATGTAATAGCCTAGTACCTTCTCATGTCCTTTTCCAGAGGATTTTTTTTTCCTGAGGGATGGAAAAGGGCAGATAATTTAATTCCTTTCAATTTGCCAGTTTTCACTCATTACGTGCCACATCCTCAGAACTGGAAGAGCTCTGATTTGCAAGCTGAACTTACAAGCAATAACAAACTTTTGCTATCTGGAGCTTTAGCCAATTGGTCTGTTCTGGAGAGCAATAGCAGACTCCTCACTGCCATCCACATAGTTTTATAATGATTTATTTGCTTTTGTATTTATCCTTTCCAGCAGGATCCCTCTCTGCCAGCAGAGAGGTTGCATCAGCATAGCTGGTGATGTTAAAGTTGGGCTGAGGCTTTGCTCAAGGGGTAGATCCCTGCACCGATGGCTGCTAGTCAAGTGACTTCTCCTGCCCAGTCCTAGGTGTGAGGTGTGGGAAGGACATAACAAGGACATACTCTTAGCACCAGGAGGTGATTGACAGCTGGCAAAATAGGAACAAGGACTAAATGCATTGTGGATTTTGCCCCAAGTCTCTTTATGGAATTGGAGTCTTAAAAAAAACCCACAAAAAACCCACAAAACCACAGACATAAAACAATCTTTGTCATTCAAAAGGGTAAGTTGTCTGATAGATCATGAAAATGATGGACAGTTATCTCCTCAGAAAAATCTGATGCCTGACAAAATGATGGACATTGTGATTAATGGCACGAAGGGATTAGGGCAGGTTAATGAAGTAAGCCTATCTCGCTACACGAGCAAAATATCATTATGACTTTTCAGTCAGGGAAAAAAAAAAAATTCACAGTTCTCCTCACAGGCTACATTCAGTTTTTATTTTTGCAAGTAAAAACACCCTTTTAAATGATTGCAAGTTTTACCTGGCTAATCAAATACACTTAATTTAAAATCCTCCACAAGCTTTCCCTTGGTCTTTAATTGAATTTGTAAAGCCAAATACAGTTTCCACTTTTGATCACGTAAATATAATCTTTAAGCCTGTCCTCAAAACAATCCCCTAACACCAATGAATGCTTTGTCTCTGTCCCTCTCACTGACACGCCAACAAAATCCTGCACCCAAGCAGGGACCGACACGCTGTGCAAAGGCAGGTGGTTCACCCTGCTTGGTGCCCAGTGCTGCTGGCTGCTTGGTGCCCAGCTGCTCCACACCACACAGGACCCACAAAAAGCTGGGATGGAAGGGATAACCTTTCATTAATTAGGCAGGGGAAGCAACCCAAGCAGCTGGCAGAGGCTACAGAGAAACCTTTTAGGAGAGGTTGGGACCTAGTGTTGTGTGTCTGTTTACACTGACAGCTATAAAAATAAAGTCATGTTTACACTTAAGTTTAACTTCACTGAAAATAATCAACAAACTACATATCTGCTTCTGCTGCTCAGTTTAACACCAGCTAAAACACTAAGTTATACATAAAATATGTACCTTTTTCTTCAGAAATACAGTCAGAACAATCCACCTTGTGCACATGCTTAAAAATTATATCAGCTCAAGTTCTGCGCTGTTCTGAGGCTTAGTTCAGGTTGTATTGTGAGAGATAACTAGGTATCTATTTCTAATTCTGGAAGTATAACGTAACTCCCAGAATTTATTAAGTGAAATTAGGATGAAGCATATTATGACACTTCAAAACAGCAATCTTAGAAAGCACTCGCAATAAAATGAGGTAGCGATTAGCAATATAAAACAGTCGGTGATTAAAGATTTAACATGTTGTCTTGGGCTCACAATACAGCCATTCTGAAAATCAGTAACATGCTTGTAGGATTTATAATTCCTTATGGAAAACATTATAATTCACTTTGAAGAAATTAAGCCCATTTGATCTTGATATCATTTCAAAGAATGTATTGAAGCTTATTAAGTGCAGAAGATAGACTTTTTCCTTTTTTTTTTCCCCCGCCGTGAAATCAGCGGTAAATCTTCAGAGAAATAATGAAAAGCATTTTTTACAAACCCATAAAATCTAACAAAAACAACTGTGAATTTAACTGGAATTTAATACAATATCTTTGGAATACACTTTATCAATGTGCTTCCAAAGCAACCATGTTTGAGAGAGAAACAATAAATAACTTCCTTAATCCACAGTCTAGAAACTTTCCTGTTAACATTAATATGACTTTCCATTTAGCATTCAGTATATCTTATTTTCATCTGAAATGATTTAGAACTCAAAAAAATATATCTGAACCAGAATTTTTACATAAAACATATTAAGCATTCAGATGCCTATTTGCATGTAAGTTGAAGTTAACTTTCTTCCATGTATCACGACAAGCTTGACTCTGTCACCTTTAAATAAAGTAAATTATCTTTTGAGATATTGTGGCACTAAAAATGCAAGAAGATACTCAGCAGGACTTTCAAAAGCAGCTCCCTGATTAACATCAGTGTTTTTGAGCAATAAGAGCTAAATAATTAGAAGCAACCACATATGCAAATAAACACGTCATTATTGTGCTATAGATGGGTGTTAATGCACCTAAGATCCTTTGAAATAAAAACATTTGTCAAATGGAAGTTTAAGTGTATGATTATTTGGAAAAATTTAGCATTTAGGCTCCTGTGTTTTCATGGGCCTAGCTGCAAAATAAAGATAATATCTGACTACTGTAAAGATATCATTTATTAAAAGACTGTGTTATGCTCAGACACCAGAGTATAAGGTGTGTTAACACCTGAAAAGGTCAGAAACAAGACCCTGCAAATGAAAACATATCCTGCATTGTGTTGTATTATATGTTTAGGAAATGAAGAATTGATATATCACAGATTTCAGCAATCTGGGAAGAACTAGAAGATTTTCTGAAGGGGAAGAAAATAGTTCTTGTTTTCCAAAGCTGGCATATTCCCAGGTAAAATATGTAAATCTAAAAAAAATATTATTTTTTCTTCCCTCCCATATAATGGAATTCAGTCAGACCCTTTCTTCTCCAAATCTAAGTAAAATATTTGTTATTTTCACCAGCTGTGTCCTTCCTCTACTGCCAATGCTGGGATGGCTGATGTAGCATCTTTACCCCCCCGGTGCATTTTCCAAGTGAGCCAGCAAACACTTTCTCTCTGATGAGCTTTTAGCCCCAAGAGCAGAGACTGAAGATGTCAAGGTCTTTGGAAAAAGAACAAGCCAGTGCATTACCTGGAATCCCCACAGATCTGCCCTAGGCCTTGCTTTGAGAGAGAAAGTGAGAGATTAGGGATAACAGAAATGATGGTTAGGAAGGAATAATCCCTCTGGACGTTTGCCTTCCTGAAGCTTAAATCCCCCTCTGCCTCCCCCTCCATTCTCAAATCACCACGGCTGGGTTCAGCAGCACTTTCTGTAAATAAATGTTGTAGGGTGGAAGGAGCTAATCCTTCATTACCTTTTATGAGTAACTCATTTGACGACCTTGAAGCAGTTACACAACCTTGTTTCGCAATCGCACTGAGCCAGGAACAGGGGTGAAATGAGGACCACACTCGAAGCCAGCTGCTACAATTCATCTTGTCACTCTCTGGTAGACTGATTGCAATATGTGTTGCAAATAGATTAGTTTGAGAGCCATCTATTTTGGGTTACCAATTTGTAATCTGAAATTACTAAAATATTATTGTTTAAGGGAAATGTGAAATGACCAAGGTAAACTGTTGAAGTGTGATATTAATGCCACTTTGGTCCAAGTTGATAGTATAAAATGAGACATCTCTTTGGCTTTTGAGAAATGATCCCTAGGAAGTAGTGAAGGGCAAACTCAAGTGCTTTGGAAGCCTACTCTGTGCTTGCTGTAGAGCAGGAGCAGTGGATGTAAACTCCACCACACCTCTCTAGAGCTTCTGAAGGTGTCAAATTGGTCAACAAGTCACGGGAATGGTCTCTCCTGGGTTTACCAAGTGTTCCTGCCAATGTTCAGCTGTCATTACTTTGACCTCATCCAGGGAGGCAGTCTGAAACAGGTATCTCCTTGTAACCAGAGCCCAATGGTGTGTGAATGTGATCGCTGCCAAAAGAAAACATCTGAGTATTTTGAATAGAGGAGATTCAATCCAATCACATGTAATGTCTATCACTTGAAATTTCATTTATTCTGGCATTCTTAGGCACTAAGAATAGTCAGAGCTGAACTATTATCTCCATTTTCCTGCCATCTTAATTTGGGGTATTTTGTGCTGCAGTGAATACTTAACATCACAATATTTTTAGACTCTGAAAAATCATCTAACTTAAGCAATGGCATGAATATTTACATCTGGAATAAAAGGGCAGGTGCAGCTGAAGTAGCAGCTGCAGGTAGGGGGGAAGAAAAAAAAGCAACATCAAGACCTGTCTGGTTTTAACATTTTTATCTTAAGTAGTCTCATAAAAGGCCTTCAAGGTAGTCATTTTCCAAAGTACCCTACTTAACCCAAACCTTCCTGAAAGAAAGGCATGAACTAAATTCACAAAACCCCCTATGAAGACTTTTGATAATTTTATAAGTGTACTTGAATGCTCAGTATTCTATGGTGTCCTTGACTTGTCAACGCTGGTTATTCATTGATCACTCTGGGTGTCTTAATTTAAGGAGAGTCACAAGGATGTAAAGAGCTACCATTCAAGTCTCCCTGCCACTGAGACAGATGACTTTTTCTACCACTATGCCAATATTACTTGGGGAAGAAAAAAAAAAAAGAGAAAAATCAAAAAGAATGACATGACAAGCAGTTGAAGCTTTTGCTTCTCTGGTTTGCTTGACCTTTTTGTAGTTGGCTGACCATTAAAACGCCACACTTTATCAGGCAGAAGGATACAACAGATGCCACCTGAAGCAGTGCATTCTTTGCTGTCAATATACTGTACTCTACTTCCATACGTATTTATTACAACCACTTCCCTGAAGTCACCAAATTTCAAATACCATGCGTTGTCACTTCAAAACCCAAAATAAATCTCAATTTATTCTTGAATGTGGAGCTTTTAGTCTCCAATCTCCATCCTAAGTGAATAAATCAATTTCTATTTAAGTAGTAGTGTCTCTCTCGTACTGTTTGACACTGCAAGAATAGTTACACTTATTCTATACAGGAGGAAAAAAAAAATTCACCTCACTGGGTACTTTATAGACTTTGGTACCAACTGGATCAGTAATTTACTCCAAATTAATGGAGTAAAATTCACTCTCTTATGTTCAATGGATCAGAGACAAACTGTGAGTAATTCAATGGAAGGCCTTGTTCAGATTGAACAGCATATTACAGAAAAACAGTTGAAGAAATTAATAGAATTACTTTGGCTACAGGAAAAGATTTCCAATCATAGTTTGCATTCAGAGAAGTGACAGGAGTTTTTCTGCTTTACTTCACAAATGTCCCATATTTACAAATCTTCAGTCGGGGAGTTTATTTTTAATTATAAAATGGAACTGACACATCATAATATATATGTCCAATAGAAGTCCTGTCTTAATTGTACAGAAATCAATATACTCTTCTGAAATTATAAAATTAGCTAAGCCAAAGCTAAATCCTTTCCACAAATCCTCTTCTACAAACACTCAAATATGCTCCTTTGGATGCAACACAGCTATTTCTAGTCCAAACAGCTTACTGTTCTCAGCTTGTTTTCTCTTTAGATCAGTAAAAGGTAACAGAATAAACAGAGAAGGTAAAGGAGACCAGCTGAGCCGGATGCTGACTCATCCACCAATGCAAACAAAACCTTGGCGTTATTTTTCAACACATTGTCCCTACCACCGAGCTTAAAAATTCAAGCAAGTAGTAAAAAGAGCTGCTGTTATTCTAAGTTCAAGGTTATCTCATTAAAAAGTTTAGTTTTTCCTTTTTTTGAGGGATGAGACATGAAACAAATGTGCACAATTAAAACCTTACCTACAATGGTAAGCTGATGCTACTGTTACATAAGAGAGCTTGCAGGATACAGATAAATGGTGAAGCAATGTTGGACAGAACAGTCCTAAAGTTCCCTTTAATTAGTAACATTTAACGGCCTTTACACTTTTGCAATGAATTAGATGCGCTCATGTCTGACACTTAAGAAAATTAACAAGACACAAATCATCTGTAAAAGACTTTTACTATAGTGACAACTGATTTCAGCTGCCTTTGCTTGCAAGGAAGAAAATTAGTCTTTTGTGAGCAGCCCTGAAAGCACTGAGCAAGAACCATCCTTTTACAAGGGAGCTGGGAATTTAGCAGGAGCACTCAACCCTTTGCAAAATCAGACCTTTAATTTTTATTCTGCGAGAGGAACTGGGAAGATTTTGCTTGAGCAGAATTTATAGAGATGTACTTTATATGCACAGTCCATAATACAGATGAATAGCGCTAGATGTTTACGGTATATTTAAGTACACTCATGGGAACCATCCCAACTCGATTCGGTAATATCAATTTTGTTATATATTTGCTGTGGGGAAGATGTTAATAGGCTGTTAAAACAGTCACTAGAAAAAAAAAATGTATCAACTTCATAAATCCTAAAGCATCAGATTTCTGTTTATGTTTATTCCTTTCACTAAGATACCCAAAAGAAGAGTTACATTCCCAGTAAATGTTTTATAAGTTACACTGGTTTATAGTCGTAAAATGATGGCACTTGGTAGTTAATTTTGTTTCACAAAGAAAAAAAATAAAATAAAAAGCAACATTATACCTATGTCACATCCTCAGCTTAACTGCACATGCTGTACCCATTGCTCTTTAAGGAATCATAAATCAAAAAGCCCAGCTTTGTTATTTTCCCCTCATTTGAGTTTCCTTGAGCAAAGCACTTGATCATGATGACGATTACATGCTATTACACAAGGCAGATCAGGCCACAGGGTGGATTACCCTACTCAGGTCAGCAGAATCATTGCCCTTTACCCACAGTCACGGGGACGAGAGAAATAGCTCAGATACGACAAGAATACAGAACACACAAACAAGGCACCCAGAACCTGCTTACCCGTTTCCCCTTTGAAGGGCCTGTATGCACATTTCTATCTACGCAAGGCAAAGGCAACCTTCACTGGAAGCACAAGCAGTGGGTTTGCTGTGACAATGCTTGTGGCACATGCTGAATACAGGGAGAACAGAAAGAAAGGTCTGCCTCAGTCACAGGTTCAGTAGCCACCTCAGAAAATCCGAGCTTTGTCTCCTTGTTTGTTTGCATCAGCTGAGGACTTGGCTTTTAGCTTAGAATTTTGGCTATGGATGAACAAAAGTGAGTGAAATACTATAAAGGCAGCTTCCAGGCTCACAACCCCCTATAAATGACACAGAAAGCTCTTGGCCATGCTGTTAGGTTTGTTTTCAAAATTCTTTCCAGTCTACTTTTTTTTTTTGCAGCAATCCTTATAGATAACACAGTATGACTCTACCTATGTTGTTATCTGCTAGAGAATTGCTCTGTGGAAAAGGGCCTTCAGGAAAAGAGCCATAAGGAAAAGAACCTGATGGACAGGTTCTCCGTGGGACTACAACGTGCTCCTGTGGCCAAGATGGTAAATGGGATCCTGGGGTGCATTAAGAAGTATGGCCAGCAGTCAAGGGAGGTTCTGCTCCCCCTCTACTCTGCCCTAGTGAGACCTCACCTGGAGTATTGTGTCCAGTTCTGGGCTCCCCGGTTCAAGAGAGACAGATCTACTGGAGAGAGTCCAACAGAAGGCTATGAGGATGATGAAGGGGTTGGAACACCTGTTTTATGAGGACAGGCTGAGAGACCTGGGGTTTTTTACTCTGGAGAGAAGACTGAGAGGGAATCTAATTAATGTCTATAAATACATAAGGGCTGGGTGTCAAGGCAGGGACAACCTCTTTTCACTTGTGCATTGTGATAGGATGAGGGGCAATGGATTCAAGCTCAAGTACAGGAAGTTCCACCACAACATGAGGAAGAGCATCTTAACTCTAAGAGTTGTAGGGCATAGGAATAGACTCCCCAGAGAGGCTGTGGAGTCTTCTTCTCTGGAGACTTTCCAGACCTACGTGGATGCATTTCTGTGTGATCTGCTCTAGCAGGGGGGTTGGACTCAATCTTTGGAGGTCCAACCCCGAACATTCTGTGATTCTGTAAGTCACAGGTTCAGTCAGTGTAGGGGAAGGATCCCTCAAAGCCAGACCATCCACTCCCTTACATGTGTAAGGCTCTCCCCCAGATTTCACAATTATGTCATTCTCTTTCTCTGCAGACTCCTTTAGGATGCATGTTGTTTAATTTCTTAGTTGTGAAGATTTAAAGCACGTGATGCAATGCAAACACAGGTGAGCTTTGCAAAGCCTTAAAAATCAGGTTGCCTGGAGACCTTGCACTCCTTTGCTTCCTATAAGACATACTCACTGCAATGAAAGGAAGAAAACGAAGCAATTCCACAGCCAAGTGCCAATAAAACCCCCTGAATCAGAGCTCACTACATCTGGACAGCAGAGAATGAGAGAAAGACGTGCTGACAGAAGAGAAGGACATTTGCAATTCATTCTTTGTAGCCACATAGTCCAGTCTCTCCCTGAGTACCAGCTCCCTGTTTGTGGAGAGGAGCTTTCCTGTGAAACACCTACACAAAAAAAAACCTCTTCAACAACTTCCTTCCCCCTTCCAAAAGCATCAAAGCACATCCAAGCATTGTCTGCTTTCTGAGTTAAGGTATTAGTCTGCAAGAAGTCTAGCTAAAGAGGGTAACTTTTTTGATTACCTTCTACTACAGAGCTCTGCAAAGCTGCATTTTCTCCATCTTCCCTATACAGGTTCTTCCTCTTCTTCCTCATCAGGAAGTAGCAGCTCCAGTTCTTTGGCCAAAAGGATGCTCAAGGGCACAGCTACATCGTTTTAGTTTGTTCCACTTTGGACTGAGCTATGGCCAGGGCTGTCAGGGGATTCAGACTCACTCCCATTTTGAGACACCATTTAGTTGACTGTCTTTTTTTTTGTTGTTTTCCTTTGACTCTCTTTGAGCAGCCCCGTTTCCCAGTTGCAGGTGCTGCAGGTATTCCCCACACCTGGCTGCTCTGTGTGCAGCCTCTGTGGGACCAGGGCAGAAGTTCCCAGCTGTGAGCACTGGGAGGTCTGGATTTCTTATCTTTGGAATATGGTTCCTGTTCTGGAGCAGCCACTTTGACAGGACCTGAGGTCACCTTCCAGCAAAGGCTGAACAGGCCTCCACCTGAGCATTGTAACCAGACTGGGGAGGCTGCAGCTGAACCATTGCTGCCTGGGCCTCAAGTATTCAGATCCCTTCACGCTTTTGCAAATTCTCTCTCCCTTGCACGCCTACATTAGGAAGAAATGATTGGTGCTTTGGATTAACCGTCTCTCCTGAACACCACAATGCTTGGCTAGAAAGAGATTTAAATATTTTTGGACCAATTCAATCCTTAAACACTCATATTCTATTCCTACTCCTCTGAGTTTACATCAGAGGTAATTATGTTGGTATTACTTCCAATACAAACAAGCACAGCCCTTCCAAATTTAGACTGGCTCTTATCTGCCTATCACAGGAAAACACCTGATATCATTGAAATCTGTTTATTTCTAAGGAAAGCAACAATAAATCCACAACCATCAAGGACTTCACACAGTATTCATTATTAATAAGCGTTCAGGTCAGCAGTGACAGAAGAACACACAACCTTCTCTGGAGCTACGAACTTCAGTCCCCCAAGCCAATATAAAAATCTCATTTAGCAGTGTTTGGCTCTGTGACGAATTGGGGGAACTTGTCTAAATATGATTTATGAATTCCATTGTGCTTTTATGAGCTACCTGTACTCTTATATCTTGTGACCCTCTGTACTGTCTTATGACTATCTTTTATTGTATTGTGCCTTATGGTTCTTATGCTAAGGACACTGGAGAATAGTTTTGGTACATATGCTCTTAAAGAATTGATAGTTAAGGACTACAAGATGCTGAATAGACCCAATCTGGGGAGAAAAATTACTTCTGGTGCTCTAGATAAGCCAGTTTTCTCCAGTCTTCTTGCAGAGACCTGGCATTTGAAAGGTTCTGCGTTACCCAGAAGCAAAAGACACAGATGAGATATTAGAGATAATTCTTAAAAACCCCATAATCTGAGTCACTCACTGAACCATGACCATCAGGACCCTAACTTAGTATGCTTCACTGAAGTCCACTGCACACCAAAACCTTTAGTGCTTTTAAGATAATCTTTGCTACAGGATTTGAATCTGCTGCTTCAGTTTTGTTAGCAGTAAGTGAACAGAGTATTTTAGAACAAAGCCAGAGCAGCAAAAACCAGAAGATAATTTTGAGTATCTACGGGTGTTTGATTTTCTTCCATTTCCTTTTGAACAATGCAGTCAAAGAAAGGCAAGAAGGGTCCTGCCATTATACCCGATAGAGGAAAACTAAAAACAACTCAAGTGTGTTACTGCTGGACTAGTTATACTATAGGACTTCCATGGTTAAATAAACAAATATGTTATGGCTGACAATTTATACAGGATATTATGTTCCTAACAAGGTCTCTGAGCCTTCTAGTCAGCTCACGAAAGAGGATGAGCTGACACTACAAAGGAAAAGCAGCAGCAGAAAACAGGCCATAAATGATAAAACAGAGTTTGAAGCCAAACAGTGGTGGATGGTTTTGGCACGAGCATCCCTTTCATGAGGAAATGCTGCTCTTTGTAAACTTAGCCAGGAGCCTTTTCATTTTAGCAAAATGGCACCATCTCTAACATCTTTATTTCCTTCTCTGCAATATGATCATTTTGCTTCTTCAAAAAAAAAATAATGCTCTGCTTTCACCTTATATATTAAAAAAAATTAATCTATTTTGAGAACAGGTGGATTTGTGACCATACAAAACAGTAAGAAATCCTGCATTTCAAGGCATCCACATCGAGTTCTCATAGACAGTTCTGCAGACACAAGAGAAACCTAAAGCTGGGATCCAAAGCCCAATATACTTCTGTTCCTGCAACTTTCATGTCATTATTTTATAACTGCAGAGCTAGCCCTGTGCAGAACCAAAATTGTCAAGCTAGATGAATAAAAAACATACATGCATAAGAAGTGACAACATTCATTTCAGCAAGTTATACTCTGCATAAGTTTATATTTTATATCTAATTAAAAAAAAAGGCAAGCTTTTCTAGTGTCATGAAACAAAAATAAGGGGGCTGTTATTCAGCCAGTGGGAGGAGTAACAATCATTACAAGGCAGATCTTTTCATGAAGAAATGTGTCTGCCTTAGTAGAAGAGTGAGCAAATGCTGCCTAGTAAACAAGGGATGAACATAACACATGTTTAATGTTTTAGGTGTTAGCAGTAGTAGGGCAATTTTTCCTGCTACTACAGGGAGAACTTAACTGATATTTTTATAAGCTTTCATAGACTTTTTATTTTGTTCTGCCTGAATGTAACAAATATTCCAAGAACTAGTAGAAGGGCAACAAATAGGGCTGTGTTGCTCTTAGCCCAGTTGATAAGCTGAGCTAAATATGAAATATTCAATATATAATTCTGATAGTTTCCCTTAGATCTGCTGAAGCATTGCATTCCCATGGGAGGGTTGTAGGCAAGAGAGAATTATATTTATATTGCTAATTGTGTTTTGTGTAACAGCTAAACAAGAAAGTTCTCCAAAAAAAAGAGAAAACAAACCTATTTTCTTAGAGCATTATGTTAACAACTAAACCAGCCAACAGCTCAAGAACTCCACATTTCAGTGAAGAAAACAACTAATAGCATTTGGATGCTTTACCGTGGAAGATGTTATTATATGATATGATAACCCACTCCAAAGCTTCTACTTTTGAACTTAAAACCTCTAAAATTTAAAAGAGTAAGATCTATCAAAACAGGAAACTAAAAACATTACTTCAAAGACCTTTTAGATAATTTTCTGAGTTCCACACAAAGAATTAATTTAGGATGATTATTTTTAACAGTTCCTGTGTGTAGCAGAATTCAGAAAATTAAGTGGTAGAAAACTGCATATGAACAGCAAATAACAGAGATTGGAAAAGGACATGAAGGCAGCTGAAATAGTCAGGGAACATTTAAAAATAGTAAGACAGGCATCTTCTGTACAAAACCCAACTCTATGCAGGGTGACATCAGCTCCCACTAGAAAGGGCGAGATATTCCGAAGCTATTTATAGTCTGTAAAATGATTGCAATTTTGAGGCAATTTTCAGAGAAAGATCTGACAATGTTATTTCACAATGGCTTTGTTTTGGTTGTGTCAAATAATTACCACGGATATAACAACATGTCTGCTGTACGCTGGAACATTTCAGTTTCTGTGCTATTGCTGAAAACCTGAGGTTTGATTTAGAGAACAAATGGGATTTGTCAGAACTAAACAAAAAGAACAACCAACCAAAAAAAACCCACACCCAACAAACCACCAACCAAAACCCCGCCACCCCCACTGCACACAAAACCCCACAAAGCAACCAACCACTCAAAAGAACAAAACCAACACACCAAACCAGTTATTCCTAAGAAAGACTGGAATATAGAAAAGCAAGTTAATGAATGAACTACTGAACAATTTGACAATTCTGTCTCAATAAGTCAGTATCGTTGGGATACAATTGACTAATGTTAGTTACATGGATGTGCAATCACTATTCCTTCAGCATTCGTAACAGAGAACTCACATAATGGTTTGGGTTGTAGATGAATGTAATGCTTGTTATTTATCATTAAGGGATGATTTTACTACTAAGTTCTAATACTGTATAGCCTGGAAGAATAAGATTTTACTTTTAACTAAGATCCCACAACAGAAATCAGTAAATAATCCATCCCTTCACCACAGAACACAAGCAGAGAAACCAAGGTCATTGACAAAGATATCTCCTTTTCTTCACAGTTTAAGGTATTATTAATGGAAGTCTGGGAAGATGTATTCCAGCCTCTGTAAAGTTAACGGTGTTTCCTTACTGGTTTTATAGTGCAATGGATAACTACACCTCAAGCTCTACGGTATGCTCAGCTTTTTGCTTCTCAACACAAAGGAGAAGCCAACAGTGACTGTTTCTCACAGTGCTGCACTGCAGAGGAGTTGAAATCTAGCTACCCAGCTGAGCTTTTCTTTGGGCTAGGAATTTAGACTCTCTTAATGAAAGCAGGTATGTCCATGCACAAAACATCCCCCATTTTCCATGTCCCATCCAGGATCTTACTGATTTTTGTGGCTGTAACTCATGCCCAGCAATCTGGGCAGAATGGGTTCAGAAAGCAGGGAGCTGGCAATCCATTTCCCACTGTTATTTGGGTTGAAAGCTAAATCTAAAAATGAAACTACTAATATATTACAAGTACGTACTAAATCTGTTAAGAAGGAGCTGACAGATCACATTAAAACATGTGCCCTTAAGCTCTAGGTGGCATGGCAAGTGACTTGTGATACATGATACTACTATTGACCTTTGAATTGTACAATTTATAAGCAAGCAAAAAAAAAAAAAAACACCAGGGTGGTTTGGTTTTTTTTCTTGTGCTAAACCAAAGAGGGGAAAAGCTTCATGTTGACACAGTAAGAAAAATCATCTGTAAAGCCTGCTACAAAGTTAATATTGTACATAAATTAGCTGATACTAATTTAAAAGCAAATCCTATCACTCTTTTGTTGCTTTCCATTTTTACCTCTATGTATTCCACACAGATGAGTCAATCTACAGCTACTATGACTCTGTTGCTATAACAGTTTTCACATATCAACACACTTGGGCTCTCCTGAGGCTCCAGGACCTGCAAGATACAAATCCATGCCTAAAAATCCTCCCATGGGATCTTCCTTGTGGAATGGTTGATACTGGTTTGAAGGTAATCATCCAAAAGAAAGTATTTTCTATGACATAGGAAATTAGTTTTCCACAATGAATATTTACTGCTTAAGCAAAAGAAAGAAGAGTCAAGAATGGAACTCTTGGAAAGTCATTATGCTGTGGGTAGGTTCAAATCCCTTACAGCTAGTTTTAGCCTGGGGAAACTTACACAGAAAAAGCAAACACAGTATATCACAATAAGCAATTTTTCCTCTCTCTTCTCATTCTTTCCATTTATAACTCACTGAGGACTCTCTTTTAATTCAAGTTTCCCCACTAGCGGAGGCAAACCATCTGCTTTCAACAACAGAGGAGACATTTGGAGATTGCTCTTGGAACTGTTAGGGCAGGGATCTATGTGCCATGGTGGGGAGCCCAGTGTCCTAACCATTTTCTCCATAGGCCAAATGGACCATCACCAGACCTGCTCATTGCTTCTTCCTGGAGAAGAACCCCAAAGAGAGGAGCCAAGCCACTGAGTCTGTGCAGATGGCAAATTCATCGTGGCCCAGATCCAGAAGTCAAATGCACAGTAGCACTAATAGCAGGGGATGCAACATGGAACAGCTTCGGACACATTAGAAGGGGCATCAGTAGAAGCAGCAGCAGTCGCTAACAACTGCCTTTCAGATTCAGAACATAATTGTGATCTGGTTATGACTCCAAGTTAATTGAGGCATTGACTGAGAAATGCATTATCACAAAGTTCTGGTTGGACTTATTTGTAACCTCAGAATATTAAACAGTGGCCAACGATCTCTGATCGTGTTTCAGACCTATGCCCAAAGACAGAATCCAAACAATTAGTGATGCTGAACTTGATTCTGTTTCAGTTTGCATCGATGTAAACTGGGAATGGCACCATCGAGTTCCATCAGTAAAAGACTAATAAAAGTATTATCAGAATAAAATGTTATGGCTTAGGGTATATTTTGATGGCTGCACACACTTACCCTGCTGGGTCACATTTTCAGCAGCAATAAACTGGCATATTCACTGAAATCAGAGAAGCAACAATAATTTTGACCAGCTGAGCCAATGGCCTATATTCTCTGAAAACACTGATTGAAAACAGGGTCTGAAAAGCTAATCACATTTCATTCTAGAAAGAAGCTCTTTTTCTGTCGAGGTCCCTGTCTGCTATGTTTTTACAGACCATTTCAGTTTTCTTGCTAGATTTCCTGTTTTGTTTTTTTTTAAATGTAGTTTGTGATCCACTTGCAGATTTTTATTTTTTTTTTCCTCACGGGGAAGCCAGAAAAAGGATTGTAGAGAGAATTCTCCCAGATTGGTCTTCACTGGATTTAAAAGCCTTCAGGAAACATTTGAGGTAATCCAGAAAGATTGAAGAGTACAGAGGTACCTCCCAGGATGCGAGGACTAATGCATGTAATAACTGTATTTCTTCAAAATTACTTTCTCAGGCAGAGTTAAAGGCATAGATGTAACTAAGGGACTGGACTCAGGCCAAGTTGTAATGGCTCTGCTGTTTATGTGTGTGTGTCCCACCCTTCCAGCAGAAAGAGCAGAACAAGCATTTCACTAGGAGATTTAAGGTTTGATTTTCCTCCCTCTCTAACTTAGACCTCCTGCCCCAAACATTCTTGGATGGCACAAATCAGAAACTAAATTGACAAAACGACAGAAAAACCAGAAAGCCCACTGCTCAGGCTATTTTTACTTTCTTTGTCTGCTAGGGAGAAAGAAAGGGAAGATGGATAAGACAAAGTATTCAATATTTTAGTATTAATATAATCAAAGTAGGAAGGGTAAAAAATTGTAGGTTATCGAGAGTGCAATTTAGCAGTGGCCACTCTGTCACCAAGGTGATCAAGATTTGTCTTTTATATAAGAGTCATTGTCTTAACATTCTCATCAAGAGACCATGCAGCAGATCCTGAGAGTGGTTTTATGTTTTCCTCCCACTGCTTTTCATATAAACACAGGGTTTTTTTCCTGCCTATACATGAATCTTAGCCAAGGAGACCCAAAAGGATACTCTATGCTAGATCCATCCTCCTGCCCATGAAGGAGGGCTCTCTGCTGGGCTTATCTACACTCACAACAAGGTGGTTAAAGGCTTGATCCATGCTGCCCTACAATCTCTCTTCAGTTCACACCTACGGCCAGTTATTAAATGCATAAGGAGGAACCTTTCTCCTTTCGGTGGCTAATAGGATCAATTGAAGGCTTACACAGAGCTTAGAAGAAAGCTCAAAACATCCATAACAGGACCACAAAATTGCTGAAGTGGTTACAGCAACTGCTTCTGGCCCTCATCCAGTAAACGGTGTCTGAAGACCCTCATGCAAACACATCTTGTATCCCATAGAAAGATAAACCTTCATCATGCAGCACACAAAACACGGGAGAAAGAATAGTATGTGGCTTTCATGCCTCAGTATTCTCTATATTTCTAGTTGTGAGGCCTTTTCCAGCCAACAACCTGTTATGCCAGCCTTTAGGACACAAATTTACAAAAACAATCCTAAAAAGCCTCAAATGCCCAGCACAGAAGTGCTCCAGTGCTACTTTTGCTACTATCCTTATTCCAGTAATGCTAAGACGGCTTGGAGTTTTGGCTAAGAGGACAGACCCTTTTTTCTCCTGCTCTTTTTAGCCAGGCTCTTCTAGCTTATTTCCTGGTGCCTCCCCCAGGCTAAATTCTGCCTTTCGAACTCCACTCAGCAGAAAGCAAGATTTGGCCTTTTTCCATCATCTTACAAAGTAATTTTCAAGGTTAACCACGGGAAAGGCAGATGAATTATATGGAAATAATCATCTGCAAAGACCTTTCTTCAGGTGCTCTCCCCCATCCTGTCCATTTGCTCAGCATGCACTGTGGCAGTAGATGGACACAACACACTATTGACCAGAAAATTGGTCAAAGAGTTCAGATTTATGCAGTGCAATAATAGCTAGCTTCACAACAAGGCTTACATGGAGAAAATACAGAAGAAAACTCAACTACACTCCTGCCAAAATCTCTGGAAAACAAAAAAACCCAACCCTGTAATACAATCCTGTTTGTAAAAGTGCTTCAGGGCGCCTGTGTTCCAAAGCTGGGAGCATAATAAATTAACTTAAGTAGTGGATGCCTAGGACAAAACCCTGTGGGATACCTGCGCCAACCCAACAGGTGGAGAAATTGAAAACAAATTGATAGCCTTGGGACAGGAAATATTAGAACCAAGCAATTATAATGCCAGGCTGTCTAGCAGGAGAGGAGAGGAAAGCCAACAATGATTTGCATTGCTATAGCACCATGAAGAGTGCGTTTCAGGTGATGTCCCAGAGCTTTTCCCAGCAATGGAACATCACAGCACACCAACAGCTGAAGGTAGAGGGTGGGGGGGGAAGCCCACCATAAAAACCAAGACCAAAACAACAAAAAGCAGGAGTGTTATTTTAACCAGAACAGTGGTTTCTGTCACATGGGAGGAAAGAGGCAGGCAGCTAACTGGAATATATGTCTTCATGGTGTCGATGCTCTGAGGAACTCGGCTAGAGTGAGTTTCATTTCAGAGTTTCCACAGAACCCCTAGAAATCAAAGCTTGCACAACAGTCTTGTTCTCCAACATGAAGAGAAAAAGCAAAAGGAGGAGGTTCCTTGTGACACATGCTGCTCCTTTTCTCCATTTTCATTATTTTACCTCTACACTCTTCCAACCTGTACATTACCTAAACGCCTCTCTTTGGGCTCAGTGCAGCTAAAGGGGATGGCAGAACCTTCACTATAGTTTTTGTTCTATACTGTCTGATAAAAACAGGCACTTGGGTCACCCAGCCTCTCCCCCAAAAGTTACCTCTGAGGTACAGATTCTGCAGAATCAACTCCTGACAGCTTTCGACTGTGACCTTTGGTTGAATACATCTTTCCTGGGAGCTGCTACAGATCTGTAACTAACTGCAGCTCCAACATCACTAACAGTTAAGAGAGAAGAGAGCAGAACTGGCAGACTCCCCTTATATACACATTATAAGAAATAAAGTTCAGAAAACCACCACACTCCATAACTGGCTGCTCTAGGTCTTGTTATAGGAGAGGAAAAAGTGAGAACGTGGCGAGATTTCCACTTTGCCCTGCAGGCTACAGTGATCACAGGGCCTGTGCTTGAAACAGCAGGGCTACCACCTTATCTCTGAGCTCCTGGTGCATGGCCCATCCCTACCTTAAAGGGAAGAAGTGGCCTTATGGTAGATGTGCAAGGAAATGGGATTAGAATACATCATTTCAAGACAGATACGTGCTGTTCTCCCTCTCTCGGGGAGCCAGAAGCTCAGCATAGGATCCATGCATCTAAAGTTTCCCCAGGAAAATCTTCCTCACAGATGTCTTCCAAAGGCTTAATATTTTGAAAGCAACCATCCAATCCAAAATGCCAGAGAAGCACTCTCTATAATTACAATTTTACCACTTGAAAAGCTTGGCTATGTCATAGCAGTGGCTCAATTAAGTTGAAATGCAGGACTGCTCCTGATGGTGCAACGGTTGTGAATAATACCATAAAACATTTGCTAGTCTCCTGGAAACATGCTGATTATGGGCACAAAGTACACTCTATTTTCCTTCTGAGCACTGAGGCTCAACACACATTTGGAATCAGGACAGCTACTGTCTTTTTTAATACAGCTTTATGTCATATATGCTTCACATCAAAATAGATCTGCTACAGGCAACCCAGGAGTCGAAGCTTTTGGGAGCCTGTTTACTTCCCAGAACAAAGTTTCAGGTAAAACCACCATAGTTCTCCCTGACTGCTGCAAAATTCAAGGCATTTGTCTTTGTGGGACAACAGAGGACCAAATCAAAGGGAGCCACAAAGCTCTTGAAGTACTAATGATTAGACTGCACTAATTAAAAAGGCCTGGGATTCAAACGATCCCACAAAAAGAAACCTGACTACAAACAAGAGCAAATAGAACAGATTACTTCTTCAAACCTTTGAAGACATTTTGCTGGGCAACTTCATGCAGGACTGCATGCAAAGACCAGATAAGCATTTCTGGATAACAATCTAAATGCAAGAGCAATCACCTCATCTGCTGAGACAAGTGAATCAGGGCAAGGGACCCATTTAAAAATCATTCCCCATGATACACAGCTCCTTTACATAGAGAGTGAAAGAATTAAATTCACCCTTTCCTACTCTCAAAGCACAAGCCAAAGAGAACAGAGAAAATGAGTTGTTCATGAAGTTCCTTCTCCATGTAAATAGCAGATTCCTGTCTTCCGAGCGACAGACAAAACAGTGGTCAACTGGTTTTGTCAAACTGAAAAATTTACTGTTAGAGTGGCTACATACCTGTGAAGTTAGAAGCTCTGACTGGACAGTGTTGCCATCATAAATTAGGATTATTCCCTCATCATAAAGAGTATAAAAATAAGCAGATACTGTGGATTTTCAGAGCAGGCCTTTAAGAAAATGTTGGCTCCAGCTGACTCCTCTAAGTACACTAATTTTAACAGCATTATTTGCCATGCTCTGTAGCTGTGATGCTTTGCTTTTACCCCACTATGTTTGTCTGTAGTTATACTCAAGATCATAGTAAAATTATGCTTAGCAGAACATAAGAACAGTTACAGTAACTGTAGACTCAAAGCCAATATTATTCTTTAGGTCAAACGCTCAGTGCCTCTGAATTTGGGCTTCACACAAGGATACCTGAAGGTCATCTGCACCATGATAAATATTTCCTACCTCTAAATAAGAATAGTGAGTTCAGTAATGCCTCTAAGCCAAATTTAGTGGTTTTTTTGACTGAGACACGCTTCATTTTGTATCCGAGTGCTAGCATTGTGTCAACACAATCCTCCACACAGCAAGCCCACCAGTTCTGACAGTTCAGGTCAGTCTCCAAGAGCAGAGTTTCTTGCAGGCAGGACTCTGCATGAGATTTGCTGCTACAGCTTAGTTTGGCATTATCCTTGACAAGATACATCAGAAAAATGTGCAAGTAGTCACTGGGTCTACAGTTTGCTGTAAGAGAGAGTACTGAACATGTTCATTTTGGCCATTCAGCTGGACAAGGGACCCTGGGGGAGCATAAGTACACATTAAGCTGTTGTAAGGAGATATAAATCTCCTTTGACTAGATGGCCACTAGCCATTAAATGGCTACATAATAAATGTTAATCACTTTGGACCCGATTCAGGATTAAAAGAGTCAGGCTTACTTTTGTGTTGTAAGTCGTGAAAGGCTGAGGATGCCCTGACATTGACTGGGTTCTGTGCAAGAGCCAGATGGACACTGTGGTTTGAAGTAGGATGAGTGCAGCCCAGGGCAGCAGGTACACCACTAGAGAAACAGAGTTTCAGATGATACCCAGATCTTTCTTAAAGCACATGCTTCAGTTCCCCATATTTATGCATCACGGGGGATATTTTAGCTCCCTTCACAGATTTTGATAGTTAATTCAGCATTGTAAGTCTATCTTTAAGGCACATTATGAGCTTTTTCAGGGACAATCGTGTAGGAAAAATACGATGTGGTGGTGATTTGGACATAAAGGGGTAAGCTCTTCCTCCCTCCACCTTGCTACTGCCACTTGTGGTTACCTCTTCAGCCTTTTCTCCAGAGGATAGCTCACCTGTCCTAAAGCCTATAGCTCCCTGGCTATGTGAAAGTCTTTCAAAGCTGTCATGCTCATCACATCATAATCTCACCCTCTCCCAGAGTGAAAAGGCAAAGGCTATTCTGGCTAAAACTCTAAGCTATTTTGGGGGTCGGGGAGGCTGGGGAACAGTAGCAAGCACAAATACATGAGTCACCATTGGCAAACCATTGACCAGCCTCTCTGGAACTACCCACTTTGACAGCATTGCCACTATACCAGTCCTTCTCTTCAAACATTAAATTCCATTCATACTGCTGCTTTTTTTTTTTGCCATAATTATTCAAAATTTTTATGAAGCAGTAAGTGGCTAAGCACAGAAAAAACCCACTTCTCCCTGGCTGTTATGCTTATAAAAATAGGCAATTAAGATGACATTTTCATTCACTTCATTATTCACCTTGCTTATCATATAATCTATCTACAGTTTGAATTACCTATCAGACCACTCTTTGGATAGGACCTTTTTCTACAGTGACAATCAACTAAACTCAGTCCCTAAACTTCACCTTTCTACCTATGATCAGTAATTCCATTGCTCTTGGTAACTTAGTTGCTTCATTCTAATTATTTAAAAGCTTTTATGCACAGTCTACCCAAAAGAAAGTGTGATGTTAACGTGAACAATGTATTTATAACCACTTAGCTTTAGCTTGGAAGTGACAAATACTCCTTGTTTCTAACATTCCCTCAAGCCTTATGCAGAGTGTGATTTCTTATTTTATATTTTAATGCCTTAATCTCTGTTCTTTTACAGTTAACAATGAGTCTCTATATATTAGACACAGACATGCACACACATACATTTGCCAGTCTAAAGCTAGAGGCAAATAATTTAAATGTTATTGATAAGTGATGCTAACTAGATCTGACATTTGACCAAACTTGTTAAAACAATCAGAATATTTGATATCATTAAACCTAATAAAGATGAAATATCCAGTAGTACAAATTAAACCATGCAGCCCTAGACTTATCTTCTGCATAATGATACTAAACCAGACTGTCTTTATAAACTGTTAGCGTGGTCTCAGAATGTGGGCTTAAATGTTCTGGAAGTAGCTGTTAGTCTAGATATAAGGGCTACAAAATTAATTAAAGGGGCATAAACACATTTTATACTAATTCTGGAATCTTGTAGCATTAAAAAAAAAGAATGTAGAGGTTGGAATCATTCAAAAAGCCACAGTCTTAGTTTTTAATAAGATGTCTCACAAAAGACTCTGAAAGGAATCCACAAATGAAGACATTTCTATTAAAGTCACATAGATAAAGAGGTTAAAGGACTTAAGTAAACAAGGAATTTCCCGCAAATGGGTTGAACAGGAAAATTAAATATTGTTGCATACCAGACAATGGATGCTAGTTTAAAAATAAGTTAAATTCTAGGTGTACACTGCCATCAAAGCTAGGAGGAGGAGACCAGCGTCAAGAGACTGGTGACTACAGTTGAACAGATCAGTTGTTTAGTTACACTGAGAGAAAAAGAGAACAAAGATAAAAAATTACTTTCAATGCCACTGAACTTTATCACCTTCTTCTCTGAAGAGAGATGGTGGCCAGGACAAGATGATGGAGGTAACAGAATCAATAACTTCAGTGTGTCTGGCATGATTTTCATTTCCAAAAGCAAGATTTCCAACTACAAGTATGTCCAGTGAAGGTTGGATTACTGATTCTTCTTGGAGAAACCCACTCTGCCATCTCTTTCTCAGTTCTTTGCCCCAATGCACACTTCTTGATAAACTCAAGAGGAACAGGTTTTAATTATTTTGTTGTTGTTGTTGGGGGGGAAGATATGTTCTTCCCAGCTGCACTAGATAATATCTAGACAAAATTAACAGAACTAGAAGAGCAGAGAAAGTATCCCCTTGATCCTGGTGCACTATTCCTAGAGAGCTCTTAAGTTACCCATGGAGATGCCTGGAGGAATAACGAAAGGTTTTGCTTATAAGCCCCTTGAGATAAATAGCAGGGAAAATCTCCAGAAGTCTTAGCCATTTCAAGACTAACTTCCATGTGCTGCTCAGAGAAAAACGTTGTACATCAGTAGTTCTGAATAGGAGATGGTATTTTTAGGTCTTAAGTCTTCTCTGGCCAACAGGAATGGGACTTAATCGTAAAACCTGCCCAGATCTGGGTTAACTCCAGAAGGGCTGAGCTAGACATTAAAAAAAAAAAAAAAAGAGACTGAACAGAGTCCAAAACAATATGGTGCTAATAGAGACCACACTTTTAAAGACAAATTATCCAATGCAGGACAATGTCAGAACCAGGAAGTCTGGAGAAGCTGAGCGGATAGTGAGGAGGCAGGGAGGGCTCCCTGGGTATGAGCAGGGACCTACCAAGAAGAAAAAAAAAAAAAAATCAGGCTTTTTACAGGCAAAGATCAGCTCTTTTTCCCCTCTACATAAGTACTTAATTCTGGTTTCCTTTGCCCCAACCAATTTACAGAAGAAATTTGCATGGAAACAAGGTTTTTGTTTCATTGGAATCTATCAGTTGCAGGTGCTTATCCCTTGCAAAAGTCATAATCCTTTCTTTGTCATCATCACCATTTTGCCACAACGAAATGCAATGTCACAAATGAGATTATGACTTCACATAGAAAACAAACATCTGGATCCAATGAATCCCTATGGAACAAAGATCCTGTTTTCATGCAAATCAGTTCAGTAATAAAAATTAAAGAAAAACATAAATCCTCTGGAAATACAGCATGATGTATGAGCAGAATTCCCTCTAGATGGAGGGAACTGTAGTCATATGGTCCCAGGCCACATCAGCCAGCAGATTTTAAAAGAACAGATCTATTTTCATAGAAGTGTGAAATCCTGGGAACTATACACATTAAAAGGTATCCAGTTAAACCTAATTTGAGCCTTTTATTTGGTGACTGCTGCCAAAAGCTTTGTGTCTTGTAACAGCCATTGACACTGAATTTGAGTGATTTGCATATGAAACTATTTGAAAAGAAAACATTTGGTGTATTTGCGATTTTCTTTATCAATAAATGGGAAAAAACAAACACCAACAAAACCAAACAACCAAAAAAACCCCAAACCAAAACAAACAAAACACCCTAACAAAAAACCCTACAAAAAGAAAAACCCAAGAAACCCCCAAACACAAAGGACAAAAACCAACCCAAAACATATTACCATGAAAAAGAAACATTCTGATGAAAATCTTTTAGAAAAAAAGTTCAAAATAATTCCTAAAAAGACATCCCTACAATAAACCACAGTTTTTATTTTTAAAAGTGTTAAGATATGGTTCCCTGGTGTTTTTAGAGGTGGATTATTATGAAAAGGAATGAAGAATTCCCACAGAATTTTTCTTCAAATTGTGTGCTTACAAAGTTTTCTGAAACAAACAAACCAAAAAAGACACAAACAAAAACCAGAACTTAAATACTTAACCTCTACACGTATGTGCATATCATTGATTGAGAAACACTGCAAAAACACTAAGTAGGACTGTAAAATTACAGTAAAATGGTGCATGCAGGACTCTCCACCCAAGATTACTCATTTTGCGTGGCACATTTCAGACTTACACGGCAGTGGAAAGCACATCAGAACACTGTCAGCATACAATACCAATAGTCGTAGAGTAGTTTGGGGTGGAAAGGACATTTAAAGCTCATCCAGTCCAACCCCTCTGCAGGGAGCAGGGACATCTGCAACCAGAGCACGTTGCTCAGCGCCCCGGCCAACCTCACCTGGGATGAGGCAGTGACCACCTCGCTGGGGAACCTGGGCCAGGGTCTCACCACCCTCAGCGTAAAAAATTTCTTCCTTATATCCCATCTAAATCTCCCTTCAATCAGCTGATTGGATCATGCTAGTGTACAGCTACAATGGAAAGTTGAGAAATACATCTCTTGATAGGTGCACTGGATTTACAGTCTCAGCACACTCTTCCAAAGTTTCCCCTAGACCAGATGTGAACACAACATGCAGGCAGTGAAAAATCTTAGCCTGTTTTGGTTTTTTTTTGTGTGTGTGTGGGGGGTTGTTTATTTTTTAGGTTTTGGACTGAACTACCGTGCATCAAACAAACCTGAATTTTCCAATTATTTTGAGAATCACATTTATTGGAACACTTCCAACATTTTCTGTGATGCTGTTCTTGCCCTGCTACCTTCCACGTGAGCACTGGTGATGGAAACTAGTCTCAAACAGAGATGAATCCAACTGCTCTCAAGGTGCTCCTGATCTATCCCTAGTGTAAGTCTTCTCCTCTGATCAAGGGCCTGTTATGGGTCTGAACACGCACAAAGGGATATATGGTGGTGAAGAAATCCACGTGATGTGCGTATTCATAAAGTTGTCCAATTTATCTACAATAAAAGGGCTGACTGTAAAACAACAACCTGTGCAGCAGGTTTACAAGCTGTATTCACCATTTGCCAGCCAGCAAGTACATATGAAGGAGCCAAGTCCTTTCTAATGAGCGTGTCTCTGGTATTTGCTCACAACAACGTTCTCTTTTCTCACTTTGACAATCCTTATTAACAACTGCCTTCCCTCCACGCTCCGATGTGGAAAGGCCTATGTGACCTGCATGCTTATTATGCACGTAAGGAAAGCTCGTTGCAGTCTACAAAATTTAAGATTCAGCACAAAGACTCATGGAAAGAAGAGGGGAAAAAAAAAAAAAGGAGAAAGGGAAGAGCATTTCAAAAAAGCATTAAAAAAAAGCATTAAAGCTCAGCAAACAACAGCGTAATGCACAAACCAATCTCTACAAGGAGTAGTAGGAGGTATCTGTTAAGATTGTCTGCCCATGGAAACAGTGTCCTTCAGTTTCTGCCTTTATTTATTTTTAATCTTAAACCTTGCCTTTTCCAAGCAAAAATTTGGAAATTAAGAAAAAATACTTCAAAACTTACTTTTTAATATCTAACATAACTATTTTTTACTAATACTTAACATAGTACACACCAGCAGGCTGTGCTGCCATTCAGCGAGACTTGGACAGGCTGGAGGGTTGAGCTGGAAGAAATTTGGTGAAATTCAAGAAGAGCAAGTGTAGAGTCTTGCATCTGGGAAAGAACAACCCCAGGTATCAGTGTAGGCTGGGGACTGATCTGCTGGAAGGCAGAGAAGGGGAAAAGGATCTGGGGGTCCTAGTCAATGGGAGGCTGACCATGGGCTCATATGCCAATGTGCTCTTGTGGCCGAGAGGTCCAATGCCATTCTGGGGTGTATTAAAAGGGGTGTGGCTAGTAGGTCGAGAGGTTCTCCTGCCCCTCTACTCTGCCCTGGTAAGGCTGCATTTGGAGTACTGTGTCCAGTTCTGGGCCCCCCAG
>JANIJG010021001.1:0-12477 GCA_024611175.1 Megaceryle torquata
GTCTCCAGAGAAGGAGACTCCACAACCTCTCTGGGCAGCCTGGGCCAGGCTCTGTCACCCTCACAGGAAAGAAGTTTCTCCTCATGGTGGAACCTTCTATGCTCAAGTTTATACCCACTGTTGCTCGTCCTGTTGCTGGGCACTACGGAGATTGGGGATTAAGATGAGAAGTTATCAACAGGATGGTCAATCCTCAACCATGGGGACATTGCTGCTCAAGCATTTTTGGTTTTAACCACAGGACTACGACTGGCGTCCGATAGAACAATGTTCTTAAAAAAAAATAGGTAGAATTAACCCTACATTTTTGTTTGACAGAACACACACACACACAAAACTAGCCATAACTTTACCTTCTTTTGTAAAGCTCTGATAACTGAACCCCCAAATTCTGATTCATGACCCCCAAACTGTAACATGAGACACACAACTGGGAACATTTAGGGCAAGATTTGAAGCATCATACTTCAACGTGACAAATCTGACTTTCAAGCTGAACCAATTAGTTACATCACTAGACCAGAGTCTGGAGTTTGCTGTGTGCATGAAGAGACAGAAGACAGCAGCCAAGCCAGGAGAGGACACACAGTGGTGATGACACTTGGGACATGCTGGGGACATTGCTGAAGGGAGAACTGTAAGATCCCAAGTGCTTTGCTTAAGCTGAGAGAGTAAATGAAAACAGAGGCATGTGCTGAATAGCTGCTTAGTGAAGGAACAGCCCAGAGCTGTCTCTGGACAGGCCATGCCCTGCCCTACACCATGAGCCTGTAACAGGACTAGAGACAGGAACAAAATGAGCAGGAGCATGAATTCAGCTGACGCAGGCAATGACACTGCCTGTGTTGCTGTGCCTCTGGGCTATCGCCCGCAGGTACAGTGCCAACAGACCATCAGTAAGGCTGAAGAAAGGAGGGAGGAGTGCAGGAGACTCCTCTGGCTGGGCCACCCCTTCCCTGGCACTTGGGCACAGTCTCCCTGCTGCCCTGGGGAGAAGCCCAGAGGAAAGTCTGCTGCCGCTGGGGCACAACTGGAGGAACAGGATTCCTGCCTGTGCCTGCAGGTTCTAGTTCATGCTCAATTTTAAAGAAATAAAGACACGAGGGTCCCCAGGACAGATGCAGACTTAGGAGCCACTGCTAAAAAGCAGCCAGTCATCATCCAGAAAGGACTGAAGCAAGCCTGTACCCTCCACTTACAAAAGCAAATGAAAAGCCTGTGCAGCATCTCGGGAATGCCCCCTTCACACCGCGGCGTACGTACCAAACACACTGCTCCAGAATTAGCCGATTAGCTCCACACCTCTCCTATTTCCTACTGACTAGTGCATGTTTCAGGAAATTCTTTCCTTTTCGGCCAAAGAATCTAGTTCATTAGTAAAAAGAAACATGACTTCAGACAACACCAACTTCCACAACAGGTATTTTCTACCCCTTGCAGATTTCAAGTGTAATGAGACAGCACACACCAGAACACTTCGATGGTACGTCAGCTCTTTTATAAGGAGAAGCTTTGGGAACTCAGTCTATTCAATACAGGACTTTGGGTAGATGGCTTTTCAGCCCATCAACTAGAAACAAGAAATTAGCAACCTTAAAAGTGTTTAACTTCTAGCAAGGAGAAAAATCATTGCAAGAACTTCTGTTGAGATATGGTAAACTGGCTTAATGAGAGGTAACTCTGGATTTACTCTGGCTTTGGACATTTTTAAGCAGGTAGAGCATGATACAGTAGGTCATATTAGATTATTACAGAAACACTCTGGACTTTAAAAACACACTATTTAAAAACTATCTAAAAGCACCCCATTAATCACAAGCCCTTTCCTATGACACAGTTACAGGTACACAGCCATTCACCATCCGGAGAAATTACAGTGGCTGTAGCAAACAGGCCACCCCGAGTACCACCAATTCATTTGAAAGTCACCAACAGTTCACTGTGGAGCATCTGAACTACTCAAAGTCGATGTAACCAAAGAGAATAGCTCTTGTTCTGTATTCAGGGGTATGGCAAGTTCCTCAGCTCCTGAAGATGCTTTCAGCCATTATTTACTCAAGAAAAAAAAAGTCTGCATCCATTTGGAAGCACAGCTCAGTAGGATAAATGGAACGGTCACTACAAGGAGCACTGGATGTGTGTGGGCTGAAACACCTTTATGCACCTTGGAAATGCAGCAGCACCACAAGAGGGAGCTTTGCCCGGCGAGGTCAATTTGCAAAGCTGCTGATGCCCATGACGAGCTCTGCCGTGGAAAAGAGCACGAGCAAACCAACTCTACGGGCCCACTTCCCTTTGGTTTCTGTCTGGGAAACCTGTGAGACTAACTCTTTTCAGCCGGCGGGTGCCCGCAAGGTCCTCAAAAGCAACTGGTCTGGATTTCCTGCTTAAAAAAGGAGAAAGAAATAAAAAAAAATCCCAAGTGAAGTTTCTTTTGAGTTCAGTTTCGCTCGCGTTCAGTTTCTTTCAACAAGCACGTGGAACACTAAGATTAAGGATATGTAAAAATCAAGAAAACCTGAATTACCTAAAAGTTAAGGAGTTTTTAACAGCACCCAGACTCTTCATCTGAAATGACTCTGTTCCTTTCTGTTGTCCCAACAGGGTGGTAAGAAGCCTGCAACAGCGATGCACAAAATCCTTTCCCTACTTCAGCGTGCGCTCGTTAACCAGACCCAGCAGAATAAACCCAAACACCAATCCAGACAAAAAAATGAGACTGACATCAACATTTCAAACTTTTCTGTAACCTTCACAGACAAACCTAGCTGGGCAGAAGGCACATTCTAACAGTCACATGAGTAATTCAGGTAATAATGCAGACTACAAACGGGCAGGAGAGCTGTTTCTATACTGTTTCTACATCCTCCTTCCAGATTTGTTGTTACAGGGGTGGCAGGTTTCATATCATTTCAGGTGGTAAACTTGTGCCTAAGCCGAACTTACTTTCTAATTAAAATTTAACCACCCCCACACCCTTGAATTCCAGCGAACAAGAAATTACCACTGTCACAGGTAAGCTGTTCTACAGGTTAGTTAGCTTCAACTTTTCCTTTTCCCTCACCCTCCTCTCATTTTTAACCAAATATCTTGTTTGTTTACAGCCCAAGAAGCTACTCCTGAATGCTTCCTGGAAGCAAGACTTTTTTCAATAAACAAATATCTTTTTTTGCTTCTCGGTACAGGACCAGCTTTTCAGTCCCACAGATAAGGATTTTCCTCAGGCTTTTCTTCTGAAGTCTCTTCTATTTTTTCCAACAGCTTTTGAAAACTGCTAGTTGCATTTTAGTTACATTCTCTCCAATGTCAGACACACTCAAAGACGTCACTTTCATTATTTTGCTAGAGAGAGTCTCATAGTAAGATCCAAAAGACAGTCTTTGCAATTCTTGCCAGAGAAACACATATTCATTCAGTTAACGATAGCAATTCACTGCTTCCCAGGATGCCCACCCTGCGAGCGTGACCTACATTCTTTGTTCCCAGTCTATGATCTCGCCTTTGCAAAGGTGTTTCACGATTGCTGCCTCCGAGAGGGAGGGAGCAGACTGGGTGACTCAGGAGGTCCCTTTTAGTCTCCCGGTTTTACGACTACATTAAAAACACCCTCAAAAGAAATGCAGATGGCAGAATCCGTGCAAAACTGATGAGCGCCGCCATTTATCGCCCCGGCATTGTCAGTGGGTCATCCACAAAGCTTCCTTTTGAGCAGGAACTAATCCCTCTCTGACCCTGTTAAAAGGCCAGCATTAGTTGGGAACTCCAATCATCAGCCAGCCCAGTTTGTGGTGATATGGTCCTTGCTCGGTCACTCTGAGCATAGGTGATTTTTCCAACAAAACCAGTGAATTCCTCTTTGCTAAGAAGGGACTCCGGGTGCAGCAACGCATTTTACACTTGGAACTCTTCAATAATGTAAACTTGGTGGAGTATTTCTCATCCGAGACAAAATTAGTCTGTCAAGGGAGAACACACACAATCACAAATCTGAGAACCACAGCTAAAGAGAAGCTGGCAATGGGAATCACCTCTCTGGACCCCAGCGCTTCTCTGCCAGCTCCAAACTTGGACAGAAATAAAAGCTCAGGTAAGCTGGAGACGATTTTCAAGAGTCAGGGCCAGCTGCTCCTTGGGACCCAAAGGCAGAGGACAAAAACCATACACAGGGTCTGAGCATCAGCACCAAGCTGGTAGCAGGGTTTACGTATGGCAGCAGCTAGAGAGGCTCTGGCAGCACCAGGCAAGATCAGCAGGTTTACCAGCAGCACCGCACAGGCGGCTGGAGACGCATCGGGCCTTGGGCTCGCTGAGCTGGCAGCAAATCCAAGATCTCCGATTCACTTCGGGGGCGTTGAGCTAGACCTTGAAGTGGAGCATCCACCGGTACTGGGGGCTGATGCAGCTGTCAGCATCCAAGGGCACCAGCCCCCAAGTGCTACTGCTACTTTCGCTCGCAGCCACCGCACGTTGCAGAGGGATCTCTGGTCTGATCCCGCAGCGCGTTCCCAGAGGCTGTGGAGCAGCGCAGACTGTTTCTAGAGTTCTCCCATCCCAGCCCTTTGGAGACAGTCTGTGCTCTCCTTAGACCTATAACCAACAGCTTTCAAATTGAGAATTTAATCACAACCTAACTGGGATTAAGAGAAGAGCCACTCCAGAACAGAAGCAGACCAGCTATGGCCAGTGCTGCTGGCTCCATCCCTCAGCAGCTGCAGAGCCTCAGCTGACCAGGGCTCTGCTCTGCCTGGGGGATTCTCCTGCAGCTTCCACCTTCTGCTACCCCAGGAGCTGCTGCCTCAGCTACTGACAGCACTCTCCATTCAAGCTGCTCAGATTCATTTTCACTTGTAAAGTGCCCACTTTCAGCGAAGAACATTTACTCAAGACGCCGGTAAATCAAGCAGGTCGTACATCCCAGAAGTTGTCCCTAACTTTTAGAATCACTCAACCCGGTCTCCCAAACACGTGGGCAGCACTGCCCCAGCAGTTCCCAGGTATAAGCCAGCATTTGGGCTTGAGAGAAAGCACATCCTAATGGACACACAGGCATAAATTAGATCCATTCATTGGCACCTTCAGTTCCAGTGTTAGGGAAGAGAGCTGCATTCAGTTTCAAACTCTAATTTAATCTCTTAGCTAATTAACATTATTTATCTCAAGTTAAATAAAATACTACAAAAACTCTCCAAACCTACTGGCACCACTGCCCCATCTAGAGACTTCCACACTGAACTGTTTCATCTTCAATTTTCAATGAGCTTAATAGAGCAAGTGTTGAAAACCTCTCACTGGAAGAGATGGAGTCAAGGAGAGGATACTCTTATTGTCCTCCAAGCACACTCCAGTGATTCAGTGTTTCTGAAGTGCAAAAACCATACCACTGGTGACAGCAGTGGTGCTGCAAATGGCAGCTGACATTACTAAAATAATCCCTTTTTGTATTTTCTTGATAATTAAAGATTGCAGGAGACCAGTAAATAGCTTACTCTGAATTTACCTAAATTCACCGTATGAGTCCTGTACTGAATGCAGCAAACTCTTCATTTAAAGTAAACATTTCCTAATGAGCTTTGGTGACTGATCTACTCTTCACTAGAACTTGAGAGCACGTGAACAGGAACCTCGGCACTAAAACATCTTCCTAAAAACCTGCCCGTTCTTGATACCAAAGTGCCAGAAAGCGTCAAATCCACCACTACCCTTGGGTTCTTTCCCCCAACAGCTGAGGCCCTTCACAGTCCTGTTACCCAGTTCCAGAGAACCTGGCTCATGAGGAACAGGAACCAGCGGCTCAAGCACTTCTCATCACGACTGACACACGACGCGGTGCCTACAGCTCACTCTCCCTGAGAAGCTCACTTACCTATTGTAATTGAGTTCTCTCTGTTTTCTTTTTGATAAAATCAACTGACTGAGCCTCTGCGTATTACCGAATCAGAGGGATCAGCACGATCAACTTCCTGCTTAGGACAAAGTGTAACAATTCTCTGCATTAATTCTGGTTTTAGTGGTGGTATGTTTTACAGCTCCAGCACCAGGAGATCACCAGAACCCTCAACAAAGTTGCTCCAAAAGTGAACTGGGTTTAGTTCATGGCTTAATGAAGCATTTTTGGTTTTCTTTGAGTTGTCTTTTTCTCCATAAAACTGAAAATAAATCAAGCAAGCAGCTGAATGAGCAGGCAGAACAGACACTGTTTAAATCAATGCTGCTCCTGGAAATATGTCCCCAGAGCAGCCGCCTCGGTTCTCAGAAGCCAGCCCTGTGCCTTTAGCTTTCACCACTCAAGCTTTGTTAAGGCTTAATTTTTCAAAATTCATCCCTTCGTGTGCAGAACTTTCCTGATGCTTCTCTGTACCCTCACCACTTGTCCAGTCTTCTTAAAATTCTCAAACGAGTGCAGTACTCCGAGTGCAGGATTTCCTACTCACGCTAGCACAGACTAAAGTCATCCCATCTTCCACCGAGAACCTCAAGAGCTGCATTCTCCAGTTCATCCCCTCTCACACTACCCTGGTTCCCACAAGGATCCAGTTATTTTTCTACAATCCCCCCTCCTCCAAGACTGACCCCACGCTCCTCTGTTCCTAGATGCAAAGCCTCGCGCTGAGTCCTACTTAAGCGATTACTGTTTCATAACACCCTTTGGTTATTAGGCAACCGGGAACCCTCTGCAGCCGTGAGCTGCCCCCGTAAACCTGCGATCTGCACGGAATGATTTCTTTTGTTCTTCTGGACTTCTAACGAAAATCAGATACCCTTGGCTGAAGGTTCTGAAAGGCTATTAGAAATGCATCCTTCGTCACAAATTCTCATTACTAGCAGAAACAATCTGCGATTCCTTCGGCAGAATATCAATTTTGCGCCGTAACAATCATCGTGATAATGATGAAGTCTCGTAGAAAATACAACTCATTTGGCAAGACCAATTTTCATACAGTTGTATTTCATACTATCACCTTTTGAGTTCCTGCCCAGGAGTACCAGCCATTCTTCTACCCTGGAGATGGGCTTGGCAAGTCTTGCACCCATAAAGAATTTAAATCCCGTAAGGAAGTTGATTCCTCCTGTCCTCTTGAAAGGTTCCCAGCATTCCCGTATTTACTGAAAAATGTGAGTTGATAATGTAAAGAACTCCAGTGGCAATTTCCTCAAGTTTTCAGCTATAGTAATACTTTCTCATCTTAAAATGCTTAGTTTTATCAGGGCAGACTTCAGGTTACTTGGGCAGCTTAATTGCACTTCTCCGTATTCATGTGATTTGAAACAATGAAATTTAGCCTGAATTTACTCAATTTTCGTGTTTGGCCTTGGGAAAATTACAATGTTTCTAGTATATTGTACAACATTGTATATTTTGAAACGGATTAAGGCTTAAGTAATTGTTACTAACTACTTCTTCACAGCAGTAAATCAACTCTACAACCAAGCGGAAGGAAGAGAGTCCATTCTCAAGAAAAACTTGGATCAGAAATGGTATCATATGCTCTACATTTTACCTTTTACTTCTGAAACTAGACTTCAGATCTGTTAGACTGTCTGCTTTCATTAATTACTACTACCTACCTACTTCAAATAACAACAGTACCATCTTCAAGCAATACCTCATTTCGATCCTCTACATTCCCCCAGGAATTTGCAGAGCTATCATAAAATCTTCCAGCACTCCACGTGACAAGTTTTAGAACAAAGCAGTGCTCCCCATTACTGTTGAAGTAAAGAAATACTAGTAAAGGATGTTCTCAGTTCATAAGAGAAAGTCTAACCACAGCTCGGCACGCGATGGACTGCACACAAGCTGCACGCCGTGTAGCTCCCCACCTTCAGTTCAGCAGCAGAGTCAAAGCATCTCTAACTTCCGAAGCGACCACCACTGGTGACATCCCAGATCTCATCTGAGCGCTTTGCTGCCAACGGGACTGTCTATTTGTGCTCCAGACTTAACAAAAAGCCTTCGCTCTGCTGTTGCCCACAGAACAGCGTCAGTGAATACGGTTATTGTTGTACCCTCTACAAGACACTCATGGCACTATCCCAGAATCACCCAAATAAAAGCAAAACTAAGACACCAGTGACGACTGGAACTAACTGGAATTAAGAGGAAGAAAGCTTCTTTTGAGCGCTCAACTGGAAACTGCTATGCAGAGATTACAGCCCTTGTTATATTCCTGGGTGTTCTTTGATCCCACGAACACGCTACAATCACCCAGAATCCGCTACCTTCCGGTCAGGTGCCTACAGCATGCCAGATGCCTCAATACCCCTCACAAAACAGTTCACTGTCCTCAAAACCTGCCACACAAGAGAAGCCACCACTTAGACGGTTTTGTCCAAGTTTACCCGGTGCCCAGCTAATGCCAGCAGGAAAGTACCAGAGATAAAGATGACCCTGGTCCTTCAGAGGTCAGGGAACTCTCCTCTTTGTGATCTGGTGCAAGCTGAAACACAGGGAGTTCCACCTCAACATGAGGTGAAACTTCTTTACTGTGAGGGTGACAGAGCCTGGAACAGGCTGCCCAGAGAGATTGTGGAGTCTCCTTCTTTGGAGACTTTCAAGCCCCACCTGGCTCTGTTCCTGTGTGGGCTGCCCTGGGTGACCCTGCTCTGGCAGGGGGGTTGGACTCGCTGATCTCCAGAGCTCCCTTCCAACCCCCCCATTCTATGATGCTGGACCACCAAAGCTAGCTTAGGAGGAAGGACTTCTTCATGAGCAAATTGGGAAGCTACAGTTGGGCATCACCAGTATCCACAACATTCCATACTGCAGTTTGAATACAAAAGCACAAATTCATCTGCTGATAATTCCGCAGCAGAGTTGAACCTAAAATAACACAAGCCCAGCAATCAAACTTTTAATTCGTTTTCCAGCAGAGATCCTGACAGTTCACAGATCTGCTACCCGCACGTAACCGGCCCAAGAACGCAGGCAAAGGATTCAAAGATTCACGTGGATGCGTGAAGATTTCAAACCTCAGCCGGAGCTGAACAATGCTTGGCTGGAACACGTACGGTTTTGTGAGGAGGTCAGCATAGTCTGCAGCTCACGGGACTACGAGCCACTCGATTTCACAGAAAAGGACGATAACTGAATATTCATTGTGGCTCCTGTTTCCAGGAGGAAGGCCAGGAACTACGTCAACTTCAAGGCTTTTTCTGGCAGATCCGAAGAGCTCCCTCTATGCGCCAGGCTGGTGAACGAACGACTGCACTTGCACGAGCCATCCAAGAACAGATCTCGGGTAGGTGAGAGCCACAGTAGCTCAGCTCTCGAGAAAGCAAGGCCCTGTACAACTATCAGGTGTTCTGCCCTCAGCAGCTCCAACTGTTTTCATCCTACTTCTAAATACGTTCAGTGAAACGTATGCTCGTGAACACAGAGATTCCAGCTCTTTAGTAAGGGAGGATGAGAGTTATGGTGAAAAGGCAGCTGTATTAAGTAATTCCTTCCTTAGGAGAGCTCTCTAACAGATCATTCAGCTTACAAGAAACCTTTATTAAAGGGGTTGAGCTTTTTACACAAGCAGCCAAGAAACACAGATGACTTCTTTAAAAAACAAATCACAATAGAAAAAAAACCTTCATAAAAATACTGTTCTGCTCACAGTTTCTGAAATACTGTTGACAATGTACAACCCAAAAAGCTCATTCTACCCAAAAATATTACATAAGTTCAGCATTGACTGTATAATGAAAACCATCTTACCCCCTTAACTATGTCAGCATTTGGCTACACGGCATGAGAAGGGGCCACCAGCACATTCTACCTAGACAGAAATTAAAGAGCATTCTTGCGTGCGTTCCTACCACTGCAAACCAGGACTCTTCCTCCAGACAACAGAAGCATCTTCCCCTCCGGTGAGATTCACGTTTCTCGATCAGCTACAAACATTTCTATCATCTCGGGCAGTAACGCGGCGAGTCACTTCTATTTTAATTCGGAAGGAAAAGGATGGTAACCAACGGGAGTCCCAGCAACAATCAAAACACGAAGCTGAGGAGCATGTGTTTCTGAACATTATTTCTTTGAACTCAAAGTCTCACTGACAAAACTTAAGTCTGCAGAAATGTTTTGTCAGCATCACCTCTTGCTGGATGAGGTTTTAGGCTCTCGGTTGATGTTTAAGATTCTAGTTGTTGCAGTCATGTTAACTACCTCAAGACGGCTGCACCACCCTCCACTTAGAGAAAGAGCAATTCACTCAAAATAAAGGTGAATCACATGCATTTGTTAATTAGATTTTCACCCCGAGAAGCTCTCCTACTCACCAGTATGGTCGTTTATCCCTTTAAACAAACTAACAATTATGGCCACACAAACTGAGGTTCTAAGATCTTCACAGTATTTCTCAGTAAATTGAGTCGACCAACAAAAGGAAATCAGCATTCACAACCCAATTTTGAGCTTACTACACCATCAGCCGAGATGATGATGATGAAGATGAAGGCTTATTACTCTTCCCACTGTGTATTGCATTCTAAAATGGTGGCCATGTCTGTCTAGGATTCAGCTCGCAAAGACAGCGGCCAAACTCACAGCTGCGGAGTTTGGTGGTGTTCAACTTGGGGAGACAGTTACCTGCATTAAACCTGGGCCAGGCCGCGGGCAGGGCCGGGGGAAGGCCGCTGGGGAGCCGGGGGCGGGCGACGAGAGGTCTCCGCAGCCCTACACCACCACAATGCCAACATGGAGGGCAACACCCAGGCAGCTGCCTCCTCCGGGGCTCGGCATGGGGACCGCTCGCCCCACGCAGCCGCTCCGGGCCCGGGGGTCCGGCCAACTTGTAACTTTCGGGGGCCGAGCAGCGGGGGCAGGCGGGAGGCCGGGCCCGGCGGGGAGCGCACGGCCGGACCAGCCGCTCCCCCTCTCCCACCCACCGGCCGCTCCGGCTACTTTCCTACCGGGCAACTCCGGCACTTGGGAGCGACTTTGCGGGATGGAAGGAGGGAGGGGGCGGGCGGGCGATCGCCCTCCAGCCCCGCGCCCCCGGCCCGAGGGCGTTGAAACTTCAGAGCGGCGGAGGCGGCGGCCCCGCCTGCCCTCCCCGGCTGGCCCCACCTGCCCGGGGGTCACCTGCGCGCCCAGGGGAGCGGAGCGGCCGCCTGCCCGAGGGTAGGGGGTGGGGAGGGAAAGGGCCAGCGGTCGCCGGTGCGGGCCGGGCCGGGCCGGCACACAAAGGCCGTTCGCCGGCGGCGCCATGCGGGCACTCACCGGCGGCGGCCGCACCTTGCAGATGCCGGTCTGCTCGGCGATGGGCCGGATCTTGTGGATGAAGGCGAAGGGGTCGGCGAACTCCTCCCAGCTGGGCTCGAAGACGGGGCACTCGGGCGGGGGTAGAAACTCAGCCATGGCCCGGGCCGGGGGCCGCTCGCCGCCGCTCTCCGAACAATCCTCCAACAGCCGCTGGGCCGCCGAGCGCCTCTGGAACGGGACGTGCGCCTCCGCCAGGAGGGGGGTGAGGGGGGGCAAGAAGCTCGAGCGAGAAAGAAAAAGAGTCCGCCCCGGCCTGGGCGGGGGGAGGGGGCGGCGGCCGCCCCGCCCCGTCACGCGCCTTTGTGAGGGGGCGTCGGGGCCGGACCCTGGGGAGGGCCCGGTACCCCCGGGGCGGCCCGCGGGCAGCGCCCCCCTCCCCCTGCCCAGTAGCCGCTGGGGGCGCGGAGGGGAAGAGCCGGTCGCCGTTCCTCACACCGAGGGGTCGGGGCCCAGCCCTGGTCAGGGGGAGCCGCTCCGGCCCCTGCGTCGCTGTCAGGCCCCTGCCCGAGCTCGGGGCTGAGGGGCCGGCGGGCAGTGGGGCCTCGAGAGCACCGCTCGCTAAGGCTCCCCGGGAGCCCTCCCAGCGCCCCGCCGCCGGCCTGGCCTCGGCCCCGCGCTGCCCCGCACCCGACCGCCTTTGTGCGCGGCCCTGCGCCCCAGGCCCGCCCGGCCCCTCTCGTGGCTGCTTCCCCCAGCACCGCTGGTTTGAGGAAGGCCCCTCACAGCCCCGCACTCTCTGGCGCCAGGCCCGCCCCCGGCAGCGCTCCCCAGCACGGCCACGCTCTGGGGGCCGCTCTTTACACGCAGCGGGGCCGAGCGGGGGCCGCGCAGCCCGGGGCCGTTAAACCGTTTCTGCCTCGGCGAGCGGCACATGGACCAGCGGCCCCTCCGCTGCTCTGTTTACATGCGCGGAGGGATCCGCCACAGCTGACAGCCAGAGCCGGCCGGCGCTTCTTTTTTTAAAGAGCCTCTCCGCTCGCCGCCATTGGCTGCACCACGCGTACGTCACCGGCGGGGCGGGGCCGAGGGGCTCCGCGCGGCCTCATTGTCTGGGCCCGGCCCCAGCGGCTCCGGCCCGGCCCCTTTGTTCCGCGTCCCGCGGCGGGGGGGGGGGGGGGGGGACCGGGCCCACTGTCCTGCCGCAGCCCTGGGGGCCCCCCGGAGCCCCCCGGCCGGCCCGGGTGGGGGGGGCACGGGGGGGCCCCCCCCCGGCAACCGAGAAAAGG
>JANIJG010021002.1:0-112199 GCA_024611175.1 Megaceryle torquata
GGGGGGGGCAGGGAAGTGAAAGGAAAACCAGTTTTTCTTGTGCAAATATCTACACATTACAGCCCCACTGCTGCCCTGCCAATAGCCACACACATTACAGATGTGCTATTCTACCACCCCTTTCTCTAGCTGCACATCTCAGGTGCACCTGGTAAATATTCCAGCTATGTTTGGCCTAAAGGTTTTGGGCAGGGAGTCTAACCCTAAGTCTGAACATCCATATGAAACTCACATCTGCTTCACAGAAGGGGAGCAAAACCCACATCATCTATCTGATGATGAATCTTTACACTGAATTGGCACAGGTACTCACTATGGAATACATCCATCGGGTAATCATATCAGCTCAGTTTGTGGTGCTTTGGGTGAGCAATTAGTTTTTCACTGGGGCACATCTTTGCACATCAGTCAATTCACATGATTCTTATTTTACTTGATGTTTTTCACGGCATTTCCTAATCAGAAGAGGTGCAGACGCTGCTTGATCCACCAATAATCAAGCCAACATAATTTTTTCTGGCAAGGCATTTACATCAAACAGTCAACTTCATCTTGTAACTCAGAACATGCTTTTATCATGCTATGTCTCAGACCAAAGGAATTCATCATCTTACCAAGACGGTTTGCTCATAACTACTGAAATATTAACATTACAGGGAACTTCAGCTGATCCAAAGGACACACTATCATCTTGACCAACTGTAATTTCACAGTAATTAATTTGTCTTCAGTAATCATACAGTACTCTTCTGGCAATTTCCTGGAAAACAGTCATTTCCTATCCCTGCCCTTGTAAATAAACCAGACGTTTTCCACGCAGGAGTTGCATTAGAGTGTCAGACCTCTCTCCTGCTGCTGTTATGAATCACTCACAGTTTGGGCTTTTGCAGAACCCCAGTAAGGTAGCTGTTATCCACTGACAGGTTTTGCAAAGATTGGCTCTGGGTAGGTGCTACCAATACCTCTGCGTGCAAAGCACCTCTCCTAGGGGTTTAGGAATAAAACACTGACAGGTTTCTACTGCTAGGGTTAACCTTTGTCATCAGGCTGATATTTTCACCCCAAGCACAAGATACTCAGTGCTTCAGTGATCAGTGATTTTTTTATTTTTTTTTTTTATTTCTACTTCATTTAGGTTTCCTGTAGAGCTTTTTGTCCACAGACATCCTTTAGAACCCTTTTGTTTATTGAACCCCAAAGTATTAACACCAAATAGCTAAAATATGAATCTACCCTCTTCAAATAGCTAATCCGTTTAATAGCTGTATTCTATACTCTGCATACTCACAGCAACCCATACTATCAGCAAAATAAAAGCTCGTGTACAGAAAACAGTAGGAAATTTAAGCATTTCAGATTTTTTTTTTCCCCCCATTTTGGAAAACAACCCAAATAATCCTCTCACCATTGTCCAGAAAGAGTAACACCACACCTGCTGCAGTTTAAGCACCATGTAAGATTTTGCTTTGTTAGGTAAAAGCATAAAAAGATTCAGCTCCAGGATGATCAATCCAGAATGGACTCTGCATATTGACAGGTTGCTAAGCTACTAATATCTAATATATACTAAAAATATTTAGACAATACTTTCCTTATTGAATGAGTAGTAATTCTGTCTGTGACAAGGAAAAACATAAAAATAAATCAGACAAGTTGTTGAAACAGATGCCAAAGATTTTTATATAAGGAATGTCATGGCTGCTTTCTCTTTGTGCATTAACATGGTAGTAAAGCTACATGCATAAACAGCACACAGGGCACAGCCTATAAACCAAGAACACATTGCTCACCCGTTAAAAAAATAAAAATACTTTGAAGCACAGAATTATGCTGGATGTGCTGAATGTCTTTTAAGAGAGGATTCCTACCTACTCGTGCCCTCCCTTGGGCAACTGTCAGTTTATGGCAGACTTTGCTTACAAAACATTAGACAGTCCCCAGTAAGCTCAGCCAGTACCGAAGGTGTCCTGGAACGTCTTCTAAGTCTATTTCCATGTGTAGGCTGGATGTAGTTGCAAGGGGCAATCACTTTGTATGTTCTTTCAGAGACAAAGTGAGAACTGCTTGTTACAAGGAAAAAAGTCAGCACGCTTGTTCGGCAGATAGTCTTTTATAGCAGTTAATTTAATAATACAGTCCTAAAACAGGGTCTTGGGCACTCATCTACACAAGAGCACATTTAATAAGCTGGGGAAAAAATACCACAGTTCCAGGACATTGCATCAAACTCCAGCCACTCCAAGACGAGACAAGTCTCACATGGTAGAAGAATTCTTGTCTATGCAAGACGAGAGAATTTTAGGCAGTTTAATCCACAATGGTCTCTTACTTCTTATAACTGGAACCACAATCCACAGTACAAGACAGTATTAGTTAGGTTAAGTGATGCTTTTCATAATAAAATCAGTGAATTCATTTGCAGTCCTTTAATAAAAGATGAAGTCCAGTGAGTGCCAGTTGCTAGGAGCGAAAGAAGAATGTTTCCCATTTTCCTGGTGGATTTTTAAGTTCATATTATTAGAAAAAAAAAAAAAGATAAGTCAAATCTGTGCAGTTTCTATGCAACCACATCTGAGAACACAGAGGCTCCAGAGACTCTTGGGATCACTTAAAAAGTGGGGGAAAAGAAAAGTCTTCACAACCCAAACAACCCAAACTTCCTATTTCAGAATTGCCTACACAACTTGTTCTCTTGTTCTGCTCCGGACAAAACTTAATTGCAACAAGCTGGCAGAGAAACTCGAAGAAAACCTGAGTACATGAGAACACTGTCAGGGAGAGCAAGACCCTGCTACCTTTTGATCTGATATTGAAGTTGAAACAGCAAAAATCAGAATGCTTTGCCTAGTGACATATGATTTGCTTTACCTTTCAGAGCTCTACTGGTCTCTCTCTACCAGAAGGTCTACTTCAACTTGATACCTCTTGCACTGCAAGACCACCGCTCATATCACAGTTCAAACCAACTTGATAATGGAGCTGGGTTTAATCTTCCATGGCCAGAATTACAGCACCTCCAGCTGTAGGGTTGGTTGAATTCATTCATCAACATAGGAGATTTCCTGGCAGCACAGAGTCCAAACCTTCCTCACAGGAGGACATTATGATCAGCAGGAAGTTCCAAAAGAAGAATCAGAAGGCCATAAGTCTGATCCAATATAGTAAGGAACAACACCATCCATCACTTGAACTAGGAATACTCAAAGCTTCATTAGCCAACCATATTCTTAATATACTAAATTATAGTTAGATATATATAGACATATATAATTTTTTTTTAATTGGAATAAAATACACTGGATTTTGGTTTGCTGATTTACAAGGGAGCTCCCTCCCTTCCCCAGTTAATTTGAAATTAAAACCTAGAGGCTGAACATAAGCTCATTCCCAGCGTTCCAAGATGGATATAACACAAGAGGAGGCCAGAAATTGGAAACATGCACGCTGGCCGCAACAGGTTAAGAGGTGAAAGGGAGACCAGATATTTTCATTTGTAACCCTGAGAACATAAGAAATTGCAAAGATCTGGAAAAGAGCCTGGGGTTAAAGGTCACCAGGCTTTTTATTGCAGTTAAAGCAAACTCGGACTGGGTGATCCCATCCACGAGAGGGAACCGCTCTGCGGTCATGTGAGCATTCATCACAGAATCCCTGGCCACAGGCCCGACAGTGGTGTTTAGAGAGTTTGATGCTGAATTCCTTCCGGCAGTTGTGGCAGTGCAGGATTTCATGGTCTGGTACCCAGTATGCAGGTCGGGCAGCATCTTTTACCAGACCTATGGAGGAAGGGAGGTGAGGAGATGAGAAAGAGGGAGAAGAAAATCTGTGAACATGAGCATGTCAGGAATGTACTCCAGTGGAAGCACTCACACACTGCAAGCCATACCACTGCCATTAAGGGGAAGATGACCTACTGACAGTTCAGTGCAACGGGCAGCCATTTAGGCCAGTCTCCCACAGTCTGCCTCTCCTCAAAGGGATAGATTATTTCCCTTTAAATGGTGACATCTTCCCTTATTCTGACTCTCTTCCAGAGGTTGAGACACTTGCTTTTCCCTATCTTCAGTTTCAGCTGTGGTCAAGAAACCAGCGTCACCAAACCAAATGTTCAGAAACACATGTAATGTCTGAACTGAGAAAGGGATTTATTCTGCCAAGTCAGACAACAAATACCCACAAGGGTGATGGTGGGACACACTGCAGGCAAAGCACTGGAATGATGGTTTGCACAGTGAGTAGAAAGTCAGGTCCAACAACATGAGATTCAAATGCGAGGTTGTTTGCACACATACCTGAACTGCTACCCAGCACAGTATAGTGAATGCTACTCTTTCATAAGTTCACCATTAAAGATCATATCACTGATTACTTCCCCACTGTTACTGATCTGGACAGCTTCAGATTCTCAGCCCCCTCTTGCAGAAGTACCAAGTGCCAGCAGTATCCATGAAAACACTTAAAAGGCACTCAGCATCTCTGGAAGAAAACCAAACCTGATAAAATGCTTCCTAATTGGCCAGTCTTTAGGGAACTCCAGCTGGCAGGTCACTGCAGTGAGGCATCAGGGGAGCTTGAATTACTCACAACTTGGTGCACAGAGATTTGCACAACAGGTAGAAAAGAGAAGGTATGAACTACAAAAACAATGTGCTGAAAACCAAGGGAAAACATCATGCAAGAGAGGTACGGGAGGCTGTAGAACTCTCAGCCAACAGTGGTATCATAGTGGAGGTGCCAACCTGTCACACAAACTCTTGACATTTAACCAGAAGTTTTGCTCTGTGAAAACAAAAATGCCTCTAGAAAAAAAAAAAAAAATCCGTCAAAAGAGATCAGAGCTCACCTAAGGGAATGTCCATGGCTGTCACCACTGCACCAAAAGTGTTCTGCACAGCTTCCCCCACCTTCCTGGCAATAAGTGTACCCCCTTCCTCATCTGAAGGCAGCTCAGCCACATCTGCATGACACAAGAGTAAAGGGACACTTAAGTCCAGCACAATTTCTGGCAAGTTTCAGTTAATTTACATTAGCAAAAACCAGCAGCAAACCCAAAAGGGACCTTGTAACCTCTCCTCATGCTTTATCCTCCACATACCCAAACTTGGATTGCAGAGTTTTCATTTTCATTTCAGCAATAATGAACAAAATACACAGTCTGCTAAGAGAGCAGATCCCTGCTCTAATGCTAGCTCCACACCATCAGAGGGGTGACAGAAAAGCAAAGTAAAGATCCAATTCGAAAATAATTTTGTCAGGCGGTCAGATTTCCAGTAGCTCATTGCAAGGGTCATCTTCCTGCCAAAAGACACTGAGCTCCTGAGCTCCCCTAGTAACAGCTTTGTGCCAAAGCCCAGTTTGAAAAGCACTGTCTACGCCCAATGGGAATGGTTGCGATCCAGAAGCTAGGGACAAAGACTTCAGACTAACTATTGTCCAGGGATAATTCTGTGACAATCAACTCAAAATTACCTAACTGGATGCCCCTGTTTTCATAGCAGTTGTCACACACGCGCACTGGTCCTGGTCCCCAGCCTCGCTCAGGCACTGGACGGGTCTTGGAAGAACAGCCATCACAGAAGCCCTCTCCACAGGCCCGGCAGTGATGTTTAGTGTCGTTATCTTTAAAAGGTGTGTTGCACTTATTACAGTTCTAATCAGAACAACAAAGAAAACCTGTTAGTTTGATCTCCCTTAATAGAAAAAGAGAGCAGAATCCCAGGATGGCAAGGCTCAGGCTGAAAAAAAAAAAAAATAAAAAAAAAATATAGCTACATCCAAGACTTGGGTGCTACCAGCCCCTAGGGAAGTGATTCAGACAGATGTACAGTGGTTAAGCCACTAGATTGATGTGATCCATTTACTCACAATCACAACTAATTAAAGCCACATCATGTAAGGCTGAATGGTGGGTATTTGATCTTTGTGGGGGGTAAGAATTTAGAGGGCAGTTTCCATTGAAGTATCATCTATTTTCTGTAAGACACAGGGAATCCTTTCCTGGTTGAGTTGTTGGGGCCAGCTTTTTGCATCTGGTATGAAACCAGAGTTTAACCTCTGCACCTATAAAAATAGTACTGTCAATTGCAGTAAGCCAGATTTTAACATGTTGATTTTCTGTTTTGAAGAGCAAGTTCACACAAGCAGGGATTTTCTGTGGTACTGCTGGGACAAGTGTCACAAAAAAGCAGAGAGAAACAGTCTCTTTAGCAGGGCTGGGCAGAATCTCTGTTCATACTTTCTCTAAGTCAAGAATGAGAATTGCTGAAAGAATTTCACATCTCAAAATTTTAGTAGAAGGACTTGCTGCAGTAAGCAAGAAGCATTTGGAATCTGAAAAATACTGTATTACTTAAAAGGTGAGGAAAAGAAATTTTAGTTATGCAAAGCTTTCCTCTACAGCAACTGTTATTTACCAGGATCTGTGAGTTGGGTCTCCAGTAAGCTGGGGCAATCTGGTCTGTCAACCAGGAGGTTACAGCTTTTGTGGGTCCCAGGCTAAGTTCAGATACTGATTGTGCCATGAAATTCATCCCATCCAACAAACGCTGGGCTGCATTGTTGTTGTCTTTCAGAAATCCATCAGTCTAGAATGAAATGGATATTCATTTGAGAATAAAACCAGGGAAGCATCATTTTTTCAGATGCAGATGGCTCTTCAACCCACTGTTCCCATTAAACTGGAGGGCAAGCAGAAGAAGAAAAAAAAAAATCAATAGTCCTGCTTTGAAACGCAGGGGTAGGTTTCAATGGTTAATCATTCACAGAAAGAGTTCATAAACTGTCAACGTAGCCAGCTCAAGATAGCCAAAAGAAGACTGGAGGCCCTTGCAAAGATTCTTTTAAACAGCAGAGACAGGAACCAGCCGTAAGGAGAGCAAATCCATTTTCTCCATCAATGTCCAGAAGAACCAACTTGAACAGGTGGTGTCTGCATGCATACACAAAGACTATCCAGCAACCAGACTTACCCCTGGCCAGACATGCTCAATTTCCGTCCTCACTACAGTGTTCACAGGATCTTGGTTGCCAAACCAGTACTGTCGGCTGCGGTACACCACACCACAGTTGGGGCACTCGATCACGTATCTGCAGAAGAGGAAGATGGGTCACCTCAGTGAGGTACTGGAAGTCCAGTGCACCAGGCAGCATAGAGGCAACAGAGAGATCATAGCTGCAGTACTCACCCTGACCAGGCATACTTGGCAAGGCCCAGCCAAGGGGAGTCAGTGGAAGCAGAGGTTTTTGGCACCACACTGACCTCCATTCCTCGTTCATAACAGGCCTATAACACAAAGGCTTAATTAAAACTGCATTCTTAGGAATCCCAGACTCCAGGTCTTGCAGCTGTTTAGCCACATAAAGTGTGTAATTGGCATACAGCAGTTGCCAAAGCAAAGGAGAGCACTCCTCAGAACTGATTTAAAACCAAAACGAAACCAAATGCACTATCAAATAACGACATAAAGAAAATATTTCCACAACAATAAAAACATGATGATAGGTGAAATTTTTCCTGTCTCCGGCACACATCCTTCAGAAAAAGTGGCTAATACCAAGCAATGAGCATGAGCAAATAACAAGAGTAACCACATGAAATATATAGAAGGTCAACATCACGCAGGTTGAGAGCAGCTGGTTTGCAGTTTAGCTAGCGAACGACACACAGCACACAAAGGTAATGACCTCTCCAAGCAAAAAATACAAGTTCAATGGAGATCAATCTTTCTTGTCAAGGCCATGAGCATCTCTCACATTTGATAAAAATGCAAGAAAACCAGGCACATGCCTGTGACATTCCTCATTTATTGGGCCAACCTTCCTTCTTCATTCTTCAGACCTTGTCCTTCTGAGGCTACTCACCTTGCAAGTGTAGACTCTGTTATCATACTGGTGAGAATATCTGCATCGGCTTTTGGATTCATGAGGGACTCCTTCCTTTGCGTGGTTCATGCTCTTCTTACAGCCACACCTGAGCATGCAAAAGCAAACCATGAGCTGATGCTGTTAGATACAAGACAGATGTAACCAGAAGTTCATTTACATTACTATCCTGCATTTGTATAGATGTTGTAACTCAAAACCATTTTCACAGCTGTACATACAGCAATGGCATCATTTATCACCAAGAGGCAGGCTCTTTGGAATCACAGAATGCTAGGGATTGGAAGGGACCTCAAAAAAATCATCCAGTCCAACCCCCCTGCCAGAGCAGGATCACCTAGATTAGGTTACACAGGAACATGTCCAGACAGGTTTTGAATGTCTCCAGAGAACAACCACAGATCTCCAGAGATCCACAATCTCCCTGAGCAGCCTGTTCCAGTGTTCTGTCACCCTCACTGTGAAAAAGTCTCTCCTTAGAAAGGAGAGAGATGTAACAACTGTTTCACAGTACAAAGTGGCACCACACAACAGTTCAGCATGGGAAATGATCACTATAGACAATTTAGATTTCAGAAAATTTTAGGAAGGACTAACTAAGCTTGGAAATTAACCAGGACAGAGTTCACACTGCAGCCTTTGCAAGGAGCTGCTAGAAATTCTCTTAACGAGCACCAGAGAGAGGAAGGTAGCACTGCGTCACATCTGAGAAAAAGTTTCCAGAAGCATAATCAACCATAACATCACAATGACTCAGAGCACTGACTGCCATCCACTGCCCTTCTAGGTTTAATCACTGGGCTCTTTCCAGAGAGCTACAAGCCAAGTTCTAATCAAACCTGGGGCTCCACTTAGATCTAGTCACTGAACACAGTCCAGGCCCATAATCTGTGCTTTAGGATTGTTTATACTGTTCAGGTAATAAAAATGTGGGAGGAAAAGAAAATCATAGGGAAACTACAGAAGACACTCCTTTCTTCCTGGCCTGTGTGCACTGGGTAAAAGACATGGGTGGAACAGATTTGTAGCCATACACAAAGACAGCGTAGGCAAAGACCAGGCATCCAGCTGGGACAGAGAAATAACAGCCATCCAGTTCACAAAGGAGTTGAATTCCAAACAAATTCTTCCTGGATGTACTAGCTGATGATAGGTGATGTTAGGTGATGATAGGCGATGTCACACTTCATGTTCTATGGCTGCAGACCAGGGCAGTACTGTCTTATAGAAGGATGAGGGTGCATTTCTCATCTACTTACCCACAGCTGAGGCACACAGAGGAGCATGTGAAATATTCATCTGGAAAGAAAGAACTGTGAGCCATCTGGTCATCAGGGATCTCCCCACTGAACCGATCACTGAGAGCCTATCAAACAGACAATGACGACTGGTAAGGGACTCAGCAATGCAGACATTTCATGAAAGCTTTTGCAAGCAAAAGCATGGGATCTTCTACTGAAGGGAGAGGGCACAGCTAACCAGGACACAGCTAACCTGGAAACCAAGACAAGGATTAGAAACCAAGGAAGACGACAATCTTGCACTTGTATGGAAGTGACCTTAATGCTTGTAAGACACTTGCTCCTCTCTGCCTGCTCCCCCTTCGAATTTCATAATAGAAATGGGCAATAGAAGATTGCATCCACCTCTGTGCATACAACTCATGCCCTAAAATAGCAGGGTGCTTGCTAAAAGGGCTTTATGTTATGGAAAACTCCAGAAAACTCGGGGAGTCCTTTCTCACAGTACATGAGGATATGTTCTTTGGCCCTCAGCTCAGGAAGTGCTGTCCTGAACTTCCCTCTGGGCCCTTGAACAATTGCTCTTCTCTGGTGAAACTGCAAGACTGAGACAGATTTGTTCTCTTTCCTGGGAGCATCTGTTCTCAGATTAAATCAGTCCTTAGCCTCGACACACCTTTTTTCAGTTCTTTCGGGTGTTATGTTTAAAAAGAAAAAGTAAGCACTGGAACAAAGCAGATGGTTAGGGGATTTTCTTAATGGAGATCTCTAAAAGCATAATGTCTAACATAAGGTCTTCCTCCCTCTCTCCTCCAGGGCAGTCGTGGGGCAACACTTCTCTGTTGTCTAACAAGGGTTGCCTGCACTTAGGCACAGACATGCAAGTATCTCTCACCACAACTTCTCTCCAATAAGACCTCTATGTAGACATTGGATTTCACAGAATTTTAAGGAAATGAGCTTTTAGATCTCTTTCAAGCTTAACTGATACTGGCCAATGGATTCAAAACTTAAGACAACTGGATGTAAATCTCTAACAAGCCTTACAGTCTCCAGAAGTGAAGCAAAAAAAGTTAATTTGTAGTCAGTAGTGATCTGAACACAGCAACCACTTTAATGGACATGAATTTAAGTATACTACCAGCTGTACCTGAAACTGGACTCCTTGTTTATTTCTATAAAGTCCTATAAATTAAACTGGAATAAACCACTCCAGCTGTTTTCCTCTTGCTGCTGAAAGGCTTGATATCCCTGGTCTCTCCCTGGTTGAAGCACAGTAATTTTAAATCTTATTAGCTGTACTTGTAATCTTGTCTTGGCCTCACTTGCATAGTTTAGTTACTTGTTGAGTAGAGTTGATAATGAAATGTTTTGAAGCCTGCAACTTCTTGCCTGGCAAAGATGAGAAAGGTCTTGAAATGGTTCATTTAGCCAGAGCACCCTGATAACAGGGACTCAAGGTGTCAAGATAAACACCAGTAATAATTTAAACTGATTTTGGAGCCTTCCAGGGCTGAAGGATGGATGAGCTAACCCCATGACCACATATGGGCAAAGGAAGCCCAGAGTTCAACTGTCGAACAGAGTGAGGAAGACTATGAGTGACCACTGGAGGGGGAAAAGACCCTAACCCTAATTTTATTAGGCATGCTTAGACTATGTAAATGAATTCCAGGAACTCTATTAGAGTAAGACTGCCCTTTCCAGGAAAGCTAATGAATATGTATGTTTGTCATGTATATTAGATAGTGCATTTTGCCAATTCATTGCAGCACTTACGGAGGAGAATCCCCAGTGCTGCCCCAGCACTGCAACAAAGAATGCCTGCTTAATAACAACTCTGTTGTTATTGAGTATTTATCTCTGAATCCTTACCCAGCCTCCCTCTTTGGTGAGGTGTGCTAGAAAGCAAGGAGGTTTGAAAGCTGTGAATTTTGTTTCGCTGCGTGTCTGCTCCCTAATGCAAGCAACTGTGTATATGCCACCCTGATACTTCCCTCTGTGTTTCAGCTACCCCAAACACAGAGCAGCTGGAATTATCTGTTCCAACAGCTGTGACTAGCAACAAAAGAGACTGTTAAAACTACATTCTTCTGCAAATACACCCCAGTTCTGCCCACCCCGCAGCCCCGATGACAGCTGTACTCTTTGGGCCAATGAAAATGAGATGCTAATCAGGTAGTGGTAGCCATGTGCAGAAACTTGTAGGACAGACAGAAACTATGAAAACTCAAAAATCCTTCTGACATCCTATCACAGCAAACCTAAGAAAATCACCAGCTGCTCTCTCTAATTCCCTTTTATCAGACTTCAGATCTGATACTGCACCTCTGAAATGATAGATCTTTTTTGCTCGATCCCATCTTGTTTCCTAGCTACCAACACCTCTCCTTCCTCCTTTTAACCTCCTAGTCCTTCTGTTACACTACACTCCGTACTAGGTTTTACCAACCACTAACTCCCTCCAACTCTCTTGGATTTCCTCCCCTTGTGCTGAGGCCATCTTTGGGAATTTTAACAACTCCTTCTGGGCTTCCTCTCTGTAAATCACTGTCATGAAATGCTTTTCACTCACAACATGAGTTATTTTTTTAATTCCTCAGTCAGTTTCTTCCTGGCTTGTTTTTTTTTAATTTTGTTCTGTTTTGCTCTGCAATTTTTCTTGACCTTCCAGGGTCTTTGCTAAGGTGGTTGGTTGTTTTAAAATAAAAAAACCAAACCTACCCAGCCCACCTGGCTGCTATACAAAAAAATCATCTTCATGGAAGACCTGCTTTATCTCCAGACATCTGTAAGCCTTTGTCACTGATGCATGTGCTCTATCTTTATTAGTAACAACTGACAGTTACTAGCAACAGCAATACAAATAAAGATTGTGATGAACTCTTCTCCACTTACTTTTAGTGCTTTGTAGATAACCCCAGGTTGTCTAGGTGAACGTGTGGTATTGTTCTCCAGCTGCTGTTCCACAGCTCGCCTAAGTCCAGAGAAATCTGTTGGAGGATTGTATGTCCTTGTTCCTTTGTAGTGGATTGAGCTGAAAGCCTCAGGAAAACAGCTTAACTTCCGAAACCGATCCTGAATGAGCTTCTCAGGAACCTCAGAGGGATGATCTATATATAAGAGTATCAACAAGTATATAAGCAACTGATTGTTAAAAATAATAAATTGCACAGTTCTTTCATATGCAACATAGTGCTAGTTTTCTTAACTTAACCTTCTAATACATCTGGAACACAGTTATTGTATTTTACATGAAGGAAAAGATGAAAACTATTTTCCAAAAGCAGTCTCTTTTCTTGATACAGAACTTGAGATTCTAATACCAGAAACAGATAGAACAAGAAATATCAAGGTTTGGAAACACAGATATCCAGAGTAAGAAGCAATTTATGACATAGTACAAGGAAACTCCATCTCAGCACACTTGTTAGCTCTTCTCAACAGAGCAAAACTTGGTATAGCTAGTCCTAGCACATGATAAGTGAAGGACATGAACCTTACACGGGCTGCTTATTCTCCATGCCAACCCTGTAGCAAGGAAGATCAAGCCTCTATCTAGCCTTTGTACATGGTGAAGCACTTCAGAACTGATGACATCAGGTCAGCCTCCATAGAGCCAACCACATTCTTCTGCCTCCTTCCAAGTCTTGTACATATCAGAAGGCAGCAGGCCTCTTCTTCCCTACCCTAAAACTACACACACACACACTCTCAATTATTCATCAAGACAGATGGTTACAGCATGCAGTAAATCTACACAATAAGAGGTTTCTTTCCACTTCTGATCATGGTAGGAATACATCATAAAAATAACTTTTTTACTACCCTGACTTTGCACACAAGTATCATTATGGGGCACTATATCTGAGCTGGGGAAATAGCAAATTTCAACAACTATATGAAACTCTGCATTGCCAATCAGCAAATTGGTATGGAAGAAAATGAACTTAGCAGGTGAGTTAAATAATTAAGAAATTGCTCTAATAATAGCCAGAAAGAATTTCAAGTTCTACTTGCTCAAGACCTCACTGGTTAGAAAAGCCAAAATGACAATGTAGGCCAGCAGGGAGCTGCTGTGGTATTAGCAGAAGACTCCCAGATGTTCACAGAGAGCAGGACAGAGCCCCAGCTGCTGCAGGCCAATCTGTTAGGGCTCCTGCTCATCAAAGCATCAGAAATGGACAGAATGAAGAAAGGTTTCATCATGTCTTTTAAAGCATGGAAAAAAAATACAGTCAAGACCAAAATGTGTTGTGACTCCCATAAGGCAGTGCATTTCACTCAGATATACAAATAAAATACAGAATTTAGTTATACATAACCCAGTATGACATGAGCCAAGTTAAAAGTAGTGGTGAACACCACTGAAAGCAATAGGAGTAACAGTGTGCCAGGCCTGTTGCTTTGGCCACCTGAACAGACAAAAGCCATGTCAAACCATCATCTCTCTGAGGCCACCAGAACCTCAGTCCCAACCTTACAGCCGCATCAGAGAGATGTTGGTTCACAGAATTAAAAGAGACTGAGGGTACTGTATCAAAGTGCGCCAATTTCATTATTCTTGCTCATCCTAGTTTCTGCATAGTTTTATTTTAGGGTTTTTTTTGCAACAGGATACCCCATATCCCTGCCAAAATCCTAGGGTGTCTCAGTTTTCACCTTCATCTGCCATATCACCCATACTCATGATCTTATCCAATGACCCCTCCTACAGTTGGCAGATCTCTCCTCACTCATCACTAGTCAGTGCCAATGCCCAGCTAGCTAAGAGGATTATTCTGTAGCTGAGCTGGGGTAGTCAGATGGCCATCAGGGAGTGCCCTGATATTTTCATAGCCTGATTCCCAGACTGGAACAACTGAGAGCAAAACCCAAACCTCATTTTACAGGGGAGTACAGAATCCTTAATATTCAATGCAGCCTGATAATTTACAGATAGCATTTAGCACATTGTCATTCAGTTTCTTACTGCGTACTCACCAGAGCCCAGTAGCTTGGTGTACACAGTCTCGTGAAAGATGATGACACCTGGACCCAAAGTTGACAGAGGAACATCTAGGCCACAGCGGGCTGTGGTAGCTTTTAGCTCCTTGGTGAAATGTTTTAAATAAGCCTCCGAGGCATCACCAAGGAATTTGAAGAGATCATTGTGGAGCCTGTCAGCACGAGTACGGTAGATGACAAGGTCAGAGATGGCCAGGACCTTCAGCAGCAGCCGTGTTCTCTGGCTGAGGTTCACAGTGGCCCCCAGGAGGCCCTCTGTATCAATTACCACCACTTTGCGGACAGGATCATAGGCTGCCCAGACTCCAACTGTGCAAGACTCTTGGGCTGGAGACGTCTTGAAGACTTCCCGGCCATAGAAGAAAGTGTGGTTAAGGGTGTGAGACTTGCCATCCCCTGTGTTCCCAAAGATGGACACTACCTTTAGATGCTGGTCAGGACTGCAGTCCAGTTTCTTAATAAAGTCTTCTTCATTCCTTACCTTCCAAAAAAACAAACAAACAAAAAAAAAACAAACAAAAAAAACAACACCAAAACTATAACTATACAACTGGAGAGACAACACTGAAAACACAGTGAGTTTCAGGGTTCATATGATTAATGATAGCGATTACTTCCTGTTCACATTTCATCATAAGCTTCTGAAGCAGCAGAAATTCTAAAGCAAATTATTAGAAAGCTGTTTTCCAATGCATACACATCAATGGGGATTTACACTATTCCATCACATAGCTGTTTTGGAAGTGATGCCTCAATTGTCTAATGAAACCTCTGGTACCTCACCCCATTCCCTGAGGCAGTGCTTTCAGAGACAGGAGCACAACCCTACTTCTAAGTCTGCCAGAACAGCTACTTGGAACACGGCAGACACTCTCAGTAGCACTGGTCTCCTGGCAAGCATCCAAACTCAGGTGCAAAACGAAGTACTTTTGTCACCTTAACTTGCCTCATCCAGAGGCTGAGCACCTGCTTAGGCAGAAAAAGCTTCTCTGGAGCTGTGCTGCATCTACCCACAGCCAGGGGCTCTCAGACACAGCCCATCCTACCCCCACTGCTCTCCAGCTGATAGATCCTTCAGCTGGAAGGAGGGGCAGAGGAGAAGCAGGCAAAGATGTGCCCTGTACTCAGGTGGTTGAAGAAGGTCAAACTGGCTTTTACAGAAGTGCAATGACTACCTCCATGACCCACTTCATAATTTTCTGTGTTGTGCTTTCATAAAAAAAAAAAAATCTCACAAGCAAACAAGCAACACAAGCAAACAAAAAACAAATGCACAAAACCCACAAAAAACCCAACAAAAACTACAAACAAAACAACAAACAAACAAAAACAAACAAACCCGCACAAACCAAACAAGAATAGACAACAGTCAGCAGGTAACATCATGCTATTCAGGTTAGAGAAAAGGGCATTTTCTGTTCAGATACTAGAGCAACGGGAAACAGACAAACAGGCAATTAAACAGGTTAGGGCCCTGTAGGAGAGTCTGCCTTGGTTTTGTTGCAGAATACAGCCTTGGCTTTCAAGGGTTTCAGGCTTCTGCCTATGGTTGTTTATCACTTGGTTTTTTTCTTCTCCTAGCAGGTTTTATCCACATGTTATGTGATAGGGAAGAATTTGGCAGAGGCACTTTTTGAGAAGGATTAAATTCACCTACTCCATCACAATTCCCTCCTCAGGGAATTGCCATCAGCTGAAAGGAGCAGGGTTTCCATTCCCTCTCGCCTGCCTCAACTTCTGCAAACTCCTTGGCTCTTTCCCCACACGTACAGTTGGAAGGTCTCAGAATACATAATCCATAAAGGCCATGAGGTAATAAATGGTTTCTTTGAACAAGTTTATTCTTAGATCAGCAAATTAGCTTGAGGCTCAGACAGCCCAATTTGCTCTGGTCAAATCTATCAGGAGTATCTAGGCTTTGAAGGAAAATAAAAAACAGTGTGCCAAAAAAAAAAAAAAAAAAAACCCCAAAAACAACCAGTGTGCCAGACTGAGGTTGGGAACAGCGTTCAGAAAAAAACTGAGGACTGTGGGGCTGCAGTGGCTTCTCATGGACTCAAAGCAGCCTCAGAGTGTGGAATAAAACAGGAAAGAGAAATCAAAATGCTCTCAAAAGAATCTTTTCTGGTGTCTGTGGGAGACCACTAAGATACATTCAAGTTACAGTGCCCAAGAAAAGGTCTGCTTTTTTGCTAGCTGAGCTGTGATCATGAGCTTGTCATCAGGAAGGTAGTTTAGATGACAGATACAATTTCACTTAGCAGCTCTGGAGATATCCCTGTGGATGAAAAGAAGTTCTTAGTTCATGGGATAGCTCCTAAAAACATTCATAGATTTTATAATGTTATATGTATGTAAGCAAGAAGGCATATGATAATTTCTTCTCCAGAGTTTTACATCAACAACTTCTGCCTCCCAACCTTCTTACCATAAAGATGTCAGACTCTGTTTGCCAGAGTCAGTGGTCATGCACTCATTGACAGCACAAAGAAATACCAGTCTTCAAACAGTTGCCTAAATATTGGCAGGACAACTAATAACTAAGGTCTTTTAGGCTGCACTGGTTATAATTCTGGTATCAGTGTGAAAGAATTTGTGGGAAAGGGCTGAATCAGTGATGTCAGAAGACACAAAGGACAACAAGGACCACAGGGATACAGGTAGCTCTGCAATGTATTCCCACCAGTAAGAAACAGGAGTCAACTCACACAACCTGCACTGCAGCTGAAATGCTGAACAAATGCAAATGTCCACACCACCAGCCTTCTTCCACATTTAATGTGGTTTAAAAGCTGCTGATACCAGGGCAACTTATAGTGGCAAGAAGAGCCAGATTGCTGAGCCAGACAGAAGAAAAATTGGTTCCAGATCAATAATCCAGATCACTCCAGCAGAGAAGTTACACTGAGTATCAAATCAGACACCCAGAGCACTAAGATGTTACCCACTTCTAAGGCTCTTCAGACTAACACTTTTTCAGACTTCCTTGCAGGACAGAACTCAGGAGAGATTTGGACAAACAAGTCACCCAGGAGCACAAGAACGTACCCAAGTTCAGCTAGTCCAGTGTTGTGTCTTGCAGCACTTGGTGGTAATGGGAGAGAAAGGTCTTGGACATTAAAAGACTGTTTCCTAACATGCTATAGCAGCTCTCAGTAGTCAGATGTCAAAAGAGTTCACGAGCAGCGATTACATCTAGATGCTCATGTTCAGTAGAGAACCGGGAGATCTATCCTGTAGGAGGTTGTCTAACCCCTTTGTGAACCTAGTCATAGTTTTGAAGTCTGCAAACTCAGGGCAGGGGGAGGGACGGGGACAACATGACACATAACAGACAACAGCCCCACACAACAAACCACCCACAAAACAAACACTACAACAATACCACCACCACAAAACAAAAGCAAACAAAACACACACCTTCCTTTTGTTGAATATGTTTGTATGCTCCTTTGGGTGTTCCTTGCTCTTGTGCATTGTAACCATTGCTGAGCACAGGGATGATACCCTCAAAGAACTATCCACAACAGCCCCCATGGCAGTAGTGAACTTTAAATGTCTTAGAGTTGCTCAAGGGAAGTGAAGTCAGAGCAGGTGTAATAAGTGCCAAAAATACTAATCCCCATTGGGCTCAAGTCCCACTTCTGTTTTGCTTCTCATCTCTAAAGAAGTTTGTGTGCTGCTACCTTCTATTGCATGTGCACAGGACTCATGTTTCCATAGCTGTGTCTATTCCCAGTAATTCCACATTTCTGTCAGGAACAGCAGAGCACAAAGATTAAACCTTCCTTAAATTACGCAGCAATGTCAATTAAGAAAGAAAATTTGTCTAACCTAAGACACAGGATGTATCTCTGCAGCCCCTTCTCTATTTTGCTATTTCTAGTATCAGAGACTTGTTTATGCTTTTGTTATAGCTCTTAGGAGAGGATTGTCTTCAGAAAACTTTTTACTACATGATAGGTTAGAATCCTGGTTTAGCCTTCTTTTATCGTTTAAACTACATTTCTGTTAGCAACTGTCATCCAGCCCCTCCATACAGGCATTCCACCCAAGCTGAGCTGAAATGAAGGTGAAGGTCTTCATTCAGCAGGAAGAAGATAAGAGAACTGGAGCTCTAAAGCCCTCTCTAAGACTTGAAGTCTCCTTGCCACCCATACACAGAAATCTTTTACACCTATTGTAACAAGTCTCCTAGATCAAATCCATAATAGAAGTAGAAATGTTTAGGAAGAGACAAACAAGAACTGCTAAAATGACATTCTTGCCTATGAATTTCTTGAAAACAATGTTATTAAAAGAACATGTTAAAAGCTTAGGAACAACAACAACAAAAATTCCATAAAATAGAACAGAGTTTCCAATGACCTGTACTCATACAACTTTAAATCAGTCTCCAGGCAAAACAAACACATTAAGAGAATCAGACATTTTTACCATTTTTCTCCTTTTAAAACTCTTTATGAACCTCTAAGGCTTGCTAATATCCATGGAAATGGTGCACAAAGCCAGAGCTGTGCCACAGTGACACAATAGCTCAAAACAAAGATCAAGAGTGCTTGGCATAGTATTCATCAGAACGCCTTCATTTGCTAGTCTTACGCTGTCATTTTGACTTACATTGGTACTTCTGTTGTTGTGTTTTTAAATCTTACTCTTTGCTTAACCTGATTTTAACAGAGTATTTTTAAGAAGTGAAATACATTTTCTGCAATCAAGAAAGTTGCCATCATATACATAAATTTATGAGTCCTTTGACTTGTCTGACAACCAGCACATAACAGCATCTTCTGATACACAACCACTAAAACAAGATTATATAAATTTAACACACTTTTCAATGAATGGAAAAATAAGCTACAAGATTTATAACAAGCACATACAAATAAATACCAGCATAAAATTGTAAACATCTGAAACAAATCAGCCTTCAAAGTAATCAAGTGGAAAAATAATACTATTTCTCTTAAAGCATTGAGTGTATTGCCATTGTTAAGTAATTCTGCTCCACAGTTCAGAAAACATTTTAAAAAGATAATGCTCACAAGAATTCAAAGTAACACCTGAAATTGGAAGGAGATACTGCCAAGTAGCTAAAATGAGACCTGAAACCTTTTAAGCAGCCCGGAACTCCTAAAACACAAAACTGAGTCAACTTTTGTTAACTGATCTTAAGGACAGAGTATCCCATCAATCATTAAACCTGGAAACAGAACATCTGTCAGATCTGCCCACCTCAACACAGACCAGTTTGTTATGACAGAGCTTCCAAAGTTTGGCAGTTGCATTTTAACTCTAAGAAGCTGAGGTCCTATCCAGAACTAGATTCACACAAAAGTCTTACGGGTGTAAGTCTAAAGACTCAGGTCCTACCAGTAGGTTATTACATCAGAATTTCAGTGTACATTGAAAACAGACAGAGAAACCTATAAAGTTGTTTGTTTTGGTTTTTTTTTCCTTTAACTACAGCCTATAAGACAAATCTGAGAAGAATAACCTGCACACAGTACAGTGCTGCCACTGAAATGCATATCCCTGCAGAGCTCCTCACAATCAATCCCAGAAAGGCAGTGTGTGAATCCAAAGATGTGCAGCTGGCTTAGCCCAGCAACTCAAGTGCAACAGGCTATTCAGAAAGCGGCTGGAAACACCCTGTCTTTGCCCCAGGAGACACTTTTGTTGACATTTCAAAATGTTCCTTTCTACCAAGTGAGAAAGAGGATTGGGTAGACCCCTGTGAGGAAGAGAAACTCACTGCTATGAAACCAGTGACACCAATAGAGCCATGAGAGAGGGCCTAGACTATCATAATTCAAACTCTGTTTGCACTCAGATCATAGACTAACTCAGGCTATAAGAATCTCAGAAGGTCATTAATCCCTCCCAGCTTTTAGAGGCCTCCAAGCAAGAGAGAAGATTCTGATCATAAGCAGGTGCTCAAGTAGAATCAAGCCTGACTAGTGACTGCAAGCAGCTCTAGTTTCCTGTTGTAGTTTCTGTCCTGTACCTTTTCTTCTGCATGACTTATCATGGAAAATGTCATTCATGCCATTACTCAGGTCTTTTATTTATAACTTCAACTCCATAATTCAATTACATAGATGTATTGGAAAGAGAAGTGCATCTAAAGCATAAGTTTCCTAAAAGTTTGATGAAAATGAAGAGTAGAAAAGAAAGACTCCAATAACCTTTGAGGAAAAATCCTCTCTCTTTTCTACTCCACACAGCCACCATAATACAGTAATAGGCTGAGCAGTCATGCTCATACTTGCCAGCCAGTTTAGCATGCTGTCTGATACAGGGATAGCACACACACCGCTCCTCACCCAAAGACAGAAGAGGTGGATTAGTGCTGAATAGTGGGAGGCAGACACTTCAGAAATTAAGACTTCATTAATTCTACTGCTCAAAGAGTTACTTGTTACTATGTAAACATTTTATGGTAGCCTGGGAGATACTTCCTCAAAAGAGCTGTGTCAGTGGATTAGTATATAAAATTGTTTATGTCATACCAGTAGTTACAACCTGGTATTTGGGACTAAGTTATTAATCAATGACCCAGCAAACACTTAAAAATAATTATTGTCCTCAGTAATCTCCTAGGTCTCAGCCACACTGACAATGAACATGAGCATTTTCAGGATTGGAGCACCACAGACTCTCAAACCCACATCGAGTGACCTGGCATCAGGTGCAAGGAGGGCAAAATAAAGGAGAGGACAGACACATTCTGAGGATTTAATGTTAGATTCCAACACTCCTCCTCAGCTTCAGCTAGTTTTCCTGTTATTCCCCATGCTGGGTGCAGGTCTGGCTCAAACCAAAGGAAAGCATTAGTGTTAGGGGTGTTTTCTAACCAAATTTTTTTGTACCTGCTTATTTGCCTTCACTGCAGTACCACCTGTGAGTTCTGTTGGGATTTGTTCTATGAGGCTCTGTACATACCCATGAACTGAGTATCTTCTTCAGACCAAAGTTATCCTGTTCCTTTCCACAGCTCTGGCAAAGGAATTCAGCAACAGTATTTTCATGGGTTTCTGCAGAGCTTAACAGAGTCAATCTCATCAGGACCTACAGATCCTTGCAAGGAAGGGTGGAGGCTGCCCATGTCTATCTATTACAGGATTTTTTTTTATTTTAATTTTTTTTTGGGGGGGGGGTCTTTTTCTGGAAAGAGAGAGAGTCAAATCCTGCTTAACAACCTTACCCAAAAGGGGAGACTGTATATCATAAGTTTTAAGATAGTGATGGAAAAAGCTAAGTGAAGAGACTTGCCAAGAGGACAAGTCAATGAGCAAGTTCATGCTGTAACTATTAGTCTTCCTCAATACTAAGGCTAATTAGATTACCTTCGTGGACACTGCCTTATACCACTGTCCTTGTGAAGAGGAGCATTTACAGACTTACTTGTATTACAGTTCCACTCTTCCTAGAAAATAGTTACTCTGGTTATTTTCCCAATTGCAGGGTGTTTTGACAGGCAGGCCAAAAGACTGTGAAACTTCTGCCTTTGTGCAATCCAACAGTAAGGCATTAACAACTAAGGTACAAAAGTAAAAGGTATAGCATAGCAACATCTGCCTCCCAGTGACCCCTGCAGAAGTGAGAGAGTGGAGGACATGGGAAGGACAGAAGGGCTGGAGGTCAGCAAGCTGCCAGATCCCTTTTCTTTCTTGAATGAACCCCAAAGCACTTGCATCCTGCTCCTACTGGCAGCATCTTGGAGCCCAAAAGGATTCCCTGGATAAGTGCAAAGAGGGGTACAGCAGAGGAAGGACTAGAACACTCCCTATCCCCCACCAACCCTATTTATTTCAAGAACTCCTCAAATGAAACAGGATGGCTTGCTAGCAGCTTCTCTCTGCTGTGAGATGTTCCCCTTTGCTTCCACACCTGCACTCATTTCAGCACATGGACAAGAGAGACAGGATGCAAGCAAGAGATTTTACTTTAATTACGGCCCAGAAGAACTGCAAGATGAAGGAAGTGCAAGAGCAGTTCCAGGGAAAAACAGTATTTGTAAGTAGCTATGTTCAAATTAGTTAAAGAGTCAGACTGAGATTGTTAAAGGCACTGTACATTTGTTGAATGGATGGGTCCTCTCCCATCTTCTACAAATACTCTTCAAAATACTGGTAGGTGCCCAGTGGAAGAAAGAACGCTCCTAACTGGCAATTGCTAAATAGATTTTTTTTACTACTTTATGCCAAAGAGAGAAAAACAAGGCACCTTAGTGTAGGAAAGCAAACTGCAAAACTGGTAACACACTAGGATGGGAGGAATACTGAAAAATAGAAAAGTAATAAAAGAAGTCCTAGAGTGTAGGACAGGAAATTCCCTCAAATACTTTGGCAAGGAAAAAACCTCTCTGAAGCACAGAGAGGAGGAAAATTTATCAATGGTGCAGTAAACAGTGATGAGGGTGAAAAATTACATATCCTGATCCAACAGGTCACACTGACCTAAAAAACTTGGATCCTTCTACATTTTGTCTTCCTCCTTTACACCCATGGCAAACATACCAGATACGAGTCTTCAGTTTACAGGATATGTGCTAAAATTCCGAGAAACTTAAAAGCTGACCGTGTTACCCTAAAAGCTCAAAAATAACCAGCCCCAACAACCCAAAAAATACATTCCCTAACAGCAAATCAAGCAAGAACATCATAGGAACCAGTACTATTTGGTAGATAAAAGCTTTCCTACTACAGAGGCAAGCAATAAGACTTAAGAGATTGGGGCCTTCTCTTTGGAGAGAAGGCGTAAGTTAGCTTGCACTGACTGACAAAGAATATTTGACTAGAAAAAAAACATTCCTAGTGATCTCCCATTCACTCACTCCGAGAGTTTGGCCAGGCTTGAATCAGTAGGCAATAAGGAAAAAACCACACTATTATCATCAGGTTTACAGTGGGAGTGAGAAAAGCAAAACAGACAGCATCAGTAAAGAGTTATCACTCTGTACGTGTAACATTTTAACAAGTGAGGACAGAGGACACATGGACTGCTAACACTGTAAGAGGCTGGTTATTTAATGATTGTATAAAATGGTCTGCTTTTAAATAAGAGCTACAGGTCATTCTGCATCATCTAAACTGACTGTGAAGCATTATATAAATCTTGCTTAGTATTTGCTGAGGGAAAAGAGCATAATCCTTTAGATATCTAACCCTGATAGTAGGAATAAAAAAAAAAATCTCAAGTAATGGGGCTGGATTTTCAAAATGGAGGTGTCTTTTAGTGAAGCAAAAAGACCCTGCTGACTGAAGAAAGGGAGCTCATAGTGGGTGTCTCAGGGGAGACCCAGTAATAAATGTATGCTGCTTTCTCCCACATAAAATTATGCTGCTGGGGACATTATTTTTATTACTAGCTAGAGGAAAGCCTTTCTTTCTGTCCCCTTAGTAAGTCAAGCTACAAAGTCAGTACCTTTTATTTTACTCTGTAGCACAGAGATTGGGTAACTTCTTGTGACAGAGCTAATTTCTGGTCAAAGATCAGTGAACTTTTTAAGGCAGACTAATAACAATCAAGCATGTCCCCTATTTTCTGAGGGCAATGAAAAACTTCCCTACTTCTGCAAAATATTTCTGCCAAGTCCTTAATTAGGGCTTTGGACAAAGTGTTATCATAGAAGTCACTAGTGACACTACTCTAATCCTGTGGTAAGCACTCTTAATGTCTGTTCCCCAAGATAAAAAAATATCAAATTATTGCTATGCGTTGTTAAGCATTTCTTCTCCCCCACCTCAGTAGTAGTAGTAAATAGAGTTCACCATACAACTAAAACATAACTCTATGCTAAAGAGCTCTGTTGCAAAGGAGCTGTATAAAGACAAAGCAAAAATAGATACTGTTCCAGAAACTGTATAAACGTAACGACAAGAGACAAAGACAGATACAGACCAGTAGAAAGGTTTGGTGAGTAGTGAGACAGTATCAGGACTCAAAACAACTATCCTAACCTGAGTCATGTTTTCATTGCTGTATTTTGATGTCGTCTTAATAGATCAATAAGTATAGGAGAGTTTAAAAAGAAAAAAAAAAGATCAGTAAATTGATTCTGTAAGTTCTTAAGAGATGTGCCTCCTGTGTGCAAGGGGCAGCACTAGCGACAGTACAGTGATGCTTGTTTGAAAGTTCAGCAAGGTAGAGATAAAGGAAAGCTGACATCTTGACAGAGCAGATCAGGAGATTCAGTTGGGGGATTTAAACACATAAAGGCAGTGTGCAGTTTGAGTCTAATGTGGCAAAGAAGAGATGGGTAAGATCGGTGACAAACAAGAACAAGATCAGTGACAAAACCAAAGCAATTGACTGAGGAAGCAATCCCCGCAATAATCATTCTGAGTAGAGCAGAGCAAGGAAGGTAGACTATGTCAAAGCCAATTAACAAACAGATGCTGAACTTACCAAGAACAATTTGACTGAAGTCTCAGCTTTAGATATGTGATAGATAAGGCCAAAAGTTTAATATGTTAAAGAGAAACTGCATAATATAGCCTGGGGAAAAGGACCTAAAATGGGATCTAAACTGCGGGTGATGCCAGTAAAACATGGACAAGATTTGTTTTCTGATAGAAGTCAGTAAGGTCTTATGAGAGGCAGTAAGTCCTGGAAGAAGGAAAGGAAAAAATGTGGTTTAGGTCAAAAACTGGCTGGGGACTAACCCACAAGAGTCTTAAAGCATCACACTGTATGGTGTGAGACAACTGGGGATAGACTCCATGAGTAGCAACCTCTCTAATTCTTCCACAAACCTGCAGTGCAAGCTTGGACTTAACCTTTAACAACACTTCTGTAGCAGAAGATAACCAATGTCTTTTTGAGGTGCTCAGATATAGTGCTGTTATGATAAACATCACAGAAAATCTTGCATTTCACAGAGAGGAACTTAAGCTATCATCAGTTCTCTACAAACAACTGCTTCACAAAGGGTGGTTTAAAATGGGACCTTTCTTGACCAAGTGTATTTGAAAAAAAGTAACAAAACACAAGAAGTCCTCAGCTTTCTGAGATTAGGGTTGTCTACAAAGAACAAAAAGCTCCAAACTTGCTCTGGGCAGGCTAGTGCATCTGTGCAACATGGCACAAAGACAATTATGCAGATCTCCTAATTATCATAGCTGTGTCAGTGCAGTGCTGAGCCCAAGCTGAGAATCTCCATCTCTCAGCTAAACTAATGTTCTCAGGCACAGCTCCTTATGGTTTAATCAACACCACTTCTGGGTCTGGAACTAGCTCAGTCATTGCTTATACACTACAAATGTCCTTCAGTTTCAGAGCTGTCACCTCCAAGAAGCCAGTAAGAACGAGATGAAGCATAACCACTTGATCTTAACAAGTCCAAGTTACAAAGGAAACCAAAGAAAGAAATCTCTTTGCTTTGTGTTCCTATCTCATTGATCCACTTTCAAGTTATAGGTTTGTAAACACATACACATCAGTATCTCGATGCATCGTGTTTGCTCAGCAGCATAACTAGTTCTGACTAAATATATAAGACTAGCATTTAATATCACTGTGGCAGAATCTACCACTGATAACAAGTCAGAAGTTTCCTTTCATTCCTAACTAATGCAACAATCTTCAAGTTCCAAAGGTCAGAAAACATATAGTAAAAAACAGCTAGACTCCAAAATTCTGATAAATCCTTCCCCTGTCTGCTCAAGCTTAAAAAGCCACACATCCTCAAATCCTGAATTTACACATTTCAAGTTACTACTATTTCAGCAATTTTTTTTTTATTTAAATAAAGAACATCCTAAGGATTTCTCTCCAAATAATTGGCGATAATATCACTAATGATAAGGACAGGAGACTGAGGATCAATTTCCTATAACTAAACTATCTGTTCAATATTATCAAGAGCAAAAGATGCTACAGAAGATGTCTTCAGAGATAACTGGTCATCTGATGGCCCTCTCTAAAGCTCCTCATGCTCACTAGCAGAAGCATCACTATAATAGGAAGCACTCTAAGTTCCAGCTGCCAGGAAATATTTTAATTGAAAACTCTAAAACTGCTTTGACACTGGCTGTGAGATGTCACATAAGTATTCAGCTATGAGGAAGAGAGCATCACTCCAGATGGAACAGCTCTGATTCAACATCTTGAAAGTGAAGCAAGATCATTTTTGAAAGGCTTTTTCTGATCAAGAGCTGTTATGATCAAATGCTATGATCTGAAAAAGGACCACAGCTGTCTCAATAAGGAACCTGGATTTATTGCCCATGACATTTAAATAGCAAGGCACTTGCTCACAAGAGGCAGCAAAAGTCTACCTCAATAAGGGCTTACAGATTCATGAGTGTAAAGATAACTTAAACCAGTACAGCCACAGCTTGGGAGCAGCTTTACAGGACAGCCCCATTCTAAGGCACTTCAGAGCTTGCTCTAGGGGTTAGATGGAGATTATTGAGAAGTCTGCATCTTAAAGCAACAGTAGCATCTCCCATGCATTACAAGGAAATGTGCGTATGCTCAGGGGAGGCTTACAAACTTAGGACTCCTACTACACCTGCAACTCAATTGCTCAGTTTACAGTTGCTGGTGTCCTGCAGTGTATTTTCTACCTCAGTGCATTGTTAAGGACTGTCATCTTTTCCTCCCTGTCCCCTCCAAAAGCCATGATGAGAATTTTTCAGTCAGTACACCTGAACTGATCAAAATGGGACTCAAGTACCTTCCATCTGTTTTGTACTATAGTATAATTACAGCATATGTAGATATAAACTTCTCTGTAGTATGCTCCTCTGTAGTGTGTATATATTCCTTGCAATACATGGCAGAGACATTGACTGTCACTATGATGTATACAAATAACTAATCTACCAACAATCAGAATATCGTCACAATTCTTTTTACTGATGGTAGCCTAAATGTCTTAAATTAGAGCAACCGAATATCAGGTCTTGAGCTGACCACAAATCTTCTTTAATGAGGTTTAACATGAAGGATGCAAACTGGAGGCCAAAAGACAAAGCTCAATTTTCAGTTTTGTAGCTATCCTGCTCTGTGACTTCCATACCTTGCTGTTATTACAATGTAAAAATATCTTACAAATGTTAAGTGCTTACACTCACCAAATTCAAGGGCCAACAGAAGAGTTCATTAACTGCATATACTGAATGCTAGACTCTCTAAAATAATGCCTCCTGAGAGGCTGTTCATAGCAACTATTATTTCTGTCTTATTACCATCAGGCCTGCCCCAACTTGAAAGCAAATTTCCCCCTCTTACAGCAAAAGGCTAACATGGAATCTTATTTGTGACAAGCAAGATAGCCTAAACATGGCGTATGTAGGACTTGGGTGGCACGCTGTGGCCCCTTATTTCTCCTTTATCCTATTCAAAAAAATCAGAAGTGTGTACTGACGCTAAAAGAGGGTAGCACGGGCCTGTAGTCTTGCATTAGCACTGCTTGGTAGAGTGCCCACTCCCAGTCATACGGTAGGAGATTGGCTGCCAGCACTCCCATTTGCAGGATATCTACTGCAATATTCCCAGTTCAGTTTTGTTCAGGAATGATCAGCATCCTGCACAGAGACCTCTTATCTTAGTTGTGTGTATCTCAGTATAGAGTCAATTCTTTCAGCAGCTTCACTTACCAAGCCTCTTAGAGGAGGCTCTTGCCACAAGCAAGGTTTTAATGAACTTGACCTTTTGAGGAACTCGTGAGCAAGGCCACCCCAAAGCACTGCATCTTTTTGGCCCAAGATACTCACTTAGAGCTACTCAACTGGCTATCCTCATTTTGTTATTGTTGCTGCCAGCTACGCTTCAAGTATTAATCATGCATCACAGCAGCCTGCTAGACTAAGGTAGAAATTAAAGGACCTCACCCGTTCAAACCAACCAGAGCAGACCTTACCTGAATCTCCTCAGTTTCATCCACCAAGAGGAAACTCACAACTTTCTCTGTCATCTTCCTTCTCCTGGTCTCCTCATCCATTCCATCTTCCTCTTCCTGCTCTTGGGCTTTGCCAGCATGGTACACAGTGACAGGGTGCTTCCTTCGGTTCCCCCCAGAATGTGTTCTCTTCTGACACTCTACGCAGAGGTTGACTTTGCACACCTGGCACCTCACTGCTGCTATCTGCCTTGAGCCCGTCATACTGGCATGCATGATGTTCCCATTGGCACCTTTGCAGGAGTCACAGTATGGGACATGGCCAGGTCGTATACGGGTCCGTTCATGGTTCCGTAACCTTTCTGGTTGATGCAGCTCTTCTTCACAACGCTGGCACTGTAGGCTCCGGCACTCATCACACTCAAAGATTGCTTCATCTGTCCCACTGCAAACATAGCTTTCCTGGCACAGGAGTGTCGTGTTCTGCCCCTTCTCTGCAGTTTGTGTGTGGGCACTCATCTTCAGATTTCTTTAAAGTAAAGTTTCTTCCCTCCTCTTTCTGTTTTGAGCAATGATACGTGTAAAAGTATTTTCACAGGGGAAAGAAACACATCAGGAATGCTGTCTGTCCGTACTTAATTTAAAATAACTAATAGATGATTCTGTAAGATTCATACACTGCTTCTCGTGGTGTCTTGTAAAGTGCAGGTGAAGCTTTCCCTCTCCAAAATAAACTTAAAATAATGTGCCTGGTTTCATGTATTGTTATACCCAAATGCTGGTATACATTCTTTCTTGGCTTAGCTGTATAACGTATTTTCAGTGATGAAAAAAAACCCCAGTCTGGTGTACTTCAGCAGACAGGGCAAGTCTTTCCCTGAAGCAAAGATGGAAGGAAGACGGCTGGTGAGACACAGAGACAAAACAGGCATTAGAAATGCACAAGAGCATGCACACACATGTACATGCACACACATGTACACGTACACACACAGAGAGAGGACTGTGTCCATACTAGAAAATTCTCTGCTTTCACTCCCCAGCTAAGCTCCTCCTTCAGAGTTCACAGTATTTATTCACTGGGAATTTCCTGATGTGCTTCGCCAGATAAACAAAAATCTGCTCTTACTGTGCACTCCTTCTAGTGCCGCCGGATACCGATCGCTACCACGGACAGACGACAGGTTTTTTCCCCTCTGCGACCCAAGTTGCCAAAGCAGGCCCGGCAGCCAGCGCCCGCTAAGGGCAGGCTGCGCACCAAGCCGCCTTTGTCTCGACCTGCTGCTGCCTCCCGGCTGCGCGGGGCCCTCGGCCACCTCCTCTCCGCTCCGCTCCTCTCCTCTCCCTCCCTCTGTCAGCCCGCACTAAGCAGCTCTCGCTCCGCGCCGCTCTCCGCAGCTGGTTTCGCAGCCCTGGCAAGAAGGGAGTAGGGAGGGAGCGACCGGCGGGCAGCCCCCGGGAGCGCTGCCCGGCGGGCGGCACTTGTGGCTCGGCCGCCGCTGGGCCGGGCGGGGCCGGCGGGCGGCCCCCCGCGGGCCGGCCCTCGTTACGTAACGCCGGTGCCAGCCCCGCGCCCCGCACCTTACCTGGGGGCTGCGCCCAGCGCGGTGCCGTCTTATTCTAAGCAGCGGCCGGGGAGGAAGGGGGAAGTCCCCGGCTTCCTCCCGCCGAGCGACGGCAGCGAGCGGGGAGCGGCGGCAGGGCCTGAAACAAAGGCAGCGCGGCACGGGGCGCCGCAGCCGGGCTATTGTTTACAAGCCGGCGGCCACCTTCCTTCCCCTTCCTCCCGCCGGCACCCGGTGACTAAGGAGTCGGGTCCCGGCCGCTGCCGATTCCTCCTACCCCCTGCCCGCTCTGCGCCCGGGGGAGGGTGTCCCAGTTCTCCCCCCCCAGGGGCCGGGGCGGCGACCCGACCATGCAGGCGAGACGTCCAAGAGGGGAGTGCTGGGCAGGGCAAGACCCGCGCCCCCTCCGCCTGCTCCCTTCGTTGTCAGCCAGGATCAGCTGATCGCGGGGAACTTCAGGGTTATTTTCTCACCGAGGAGACGGGAAGGCGGCGGGTGAGAGGCGGGGCCGCATGAGCACGCCGGGAGCTGTAGTTCGAGGGCCTGGCGTGCATCACGGGAAGCCGCCGGCGGGCTGCGTGTTGCTGCGGGGGCTGCTGGGAGTTGTAGTTCCCGGGGCGGGAAGGCGCGGTGGGGGCCCGGCGTACGCCTCCCGGGGCGGAGCAGGCAGGTTAGCGGGGCAGAGGTGTCGGCGGAGCGGCCGAGGGGCGTATGAGGGCGTGGCGAGGGGGGGTGGGCCTTGCCTTGTGGCTGGGCCGCGGAGAGGCACTGCGCTCCCGGCCCTTCCGCTGCGCCCTATGGTTTTCTCTTCCCTTCGGTTGATGCCGCCGGGCTCCCCCGAGGACGGGTGGACGGGCAAACCTGTGGCCATCCTGCCGGCGAGGTGTCAATAGCCCCTAGAAGGTGTTTGAGGGATTAAATCTGCACGAAGCACTTTTCTTCCAGCACCTGGAAAACGACCAAGCAGCCACTTTCAGGCCTCCAGGCCTGGCAAATAAGTAGGTCATGGCCTCTGCCCAGCTTGCTTGTGCCACGCTGCATTTAAGTGATGCCTTGATAGTGAGTGCCACCAGGCCCTGTAATTCTCACCTTTTCTTTATCATGACAGTAGCTACAGCCCATGGGTGAACTGCTGCCATTTATTTAGCTGAAAGAGGCTGCTAAGCTGAAACAGAGGCACGTACCTGCCAAAAACTGGCAGATTCGTGGTCAGAAACTGGAGCTGTGGTCACAGGTGGTGGATGCAGATAGAGATGGTCAAAGAAGCCTCATGGTGAAGAAGGAACCTCAGCCAGCAATGGCTCCGGTGAGCTTATGGCTCATGATGCTGGCTGGAAAGGGGAGGGTACTCCAAGGAAAGGACAAGTTATTTTTCATTGGCAGTACATGTATTAGAAAGTATGTGATGTAGCTAATATGCCAAAATACTTTTGTTGTAGTGTAGCCAGTGCACGAGCAATTTCTCTTTTAAAGTAACCAGAGTTTTTTTGTCTGTATGCTTGGATCAAATGCTAATGGTTACCTCACTGGAGGAAGGAGATGTGCTGTTTCGCTTCACGCACTGTCAATAACCATAGATGGGCAGCTATGAAGTGCCCTGCTGTTTGGTCCCTTGCTTTGGTTGTACACACTTGAGAAAGGGGGCTAAATTATAGAACTGGATATCTGTGTAGGCAGCAGTGATGGCAAGTTTTACCTTATGTAGGTGACGTATCATCACATCATGAAGCTGAGTCAGTGGGTCCAGTTACCGTGAAAATGAGGCACCAGTGAAGTTCCCAACACCAGGAATTACCAAGACCCTGTCAGATTTCAAGTGTATTGCTGAAGTACTTTTGTTCTACTAGCTTCTACTCCATATATCTGTGTAACTAGGCATATACATGGTTTATCTGCTTCTCTTCTATGCAGTTTAGTGATGATGAATGACTGAAGATTAGAGCAGTAACTGTCTTCCCTCATCTTCCATACTATCATGGCAATGTATTTTCACTCAGTATTTTGCATAAATTATTAATCAGAAATATTAACTAAATAGACTGGCATCTATAGGAATAAACTTCTGCTGAAACAAATTTCTTTGAAGTGAATAAATCCTGGATAGTGTATATATTTAATACATACAAGGTAGAAACTTTTAAAGCTCAGAGTGCTCACAGAGGGAGCCAAGGAACCAAACCAGACAGAACCAAACCAGGATCTTCCTCTGAGTGGCTGTATTTAGACTGGTAATGTGATAGAGGAAGCAATTAAGGTGCATGAGGAAAAGAAGACAAAATGTATTTATTCATTTTGCAATGTTAAAGAATTACACTTGAAAGCTACTTCTATTTAAAATATTACAAAGTGTACAAAGTTGTGCCTTTCTTCTGGTGTACACTTTCTGCTTAGGGCCTAAACTTTCATCCCCCACTATTTCCTACTTTTCCGTCTGAGAAAAGTGCAGCACTGCTCCTCCTGGAATAGTAAGTCTAGATTTAATTTCTCTTTTAAATGCCCTGTTGATAAACATAAATTGGTTTTGTTATGTGTCAAAAACCAATTCTAGCTCCTCCTTTAAAACAAGTTTTCCTGATTCCCATGGGATTGACATAGCATATACTGCAGAGAAACCTGGTTTGGATAGAGCAGGTAGGCAGTAAGGACCCAGGATCCCACTGATTAGTCACAGTTTATATTATAAAGACTGTACTCCGTCACTGCTGGGGTAGATCCTTTTCACCTGGTGATCCTGGAGCTGTGGACCAGAACACTGTTCCATCGATAAAACGTTTAAAATGTTGCAAAGTCTAGAAACGATCTGACCCCTGTACTTATACCCTGCCTGGCATGTTTGGAATGATTCCTCACGCTTGAAGTGCAAAACAATCTGCAGACATAAAAAGCACCTCTCTTAATTTTGGCCTTAATATTAAAAGCTATTTATTGCACTCTTCTTGACTGGCTTGAGCATGAAACTCAGAAGTCTGCAGTGAGGAACTGAATAAAGTGAATTGTAATCAGTAGCTGGGAAGTGGGATCTCAAGTTTCACAACCAAGGGGTAAAAAGAGAAAAGGAATAGCTTTAGGGGAAGGTAATTCTGAAAAAAAAAAAAACCAAAACAACAAAACAAAAACCCACACCAGCAGAAAAAACACAGATATAGAAATAGTTATTTTTACTGGATGCTCTTGATGCTGTTCTTCCTTGATTAGTAAGGACACTGGAGGCTAAAGTTCCTGTTTTTACAAGGAGAGTACATGCAAAATGCTCCATTTCTTTGGCCAAACAAAACAAATGAACGACTGAAAATTCGGAAAGCTTTTGCAATGTTTCCTGAAATTAAAAGCCTGTTACAGCAGTACAAATGAGTTTGGATTTCACATTTCTTTTTCAAGCGAGTAACAGTTTCAGGCTGAGATAAAAACATAGAAACAGAAAACTTAGAAGATTTTTATACCCTTTCTATTGTTTTCTTGCAAGCTGAAAAAAAAAAAAAACCCAACAAAACAAACAAAAACCCAAAACTACCATTTTTACCTTTGTTTATAAATTATTTGAAATATTAATGGTAGTCAGTATTGCAGTTACTAAATTTGCACAAGTTGAAGGGAGATACACAGGCTGCACATAATCACTTGTGATTAACGTAAAGTAAAAGTGCTGTTTCTGATGAGGGAAGGAACTGCATTAAATCTTGAAGTATTTCCTAAATACGCTGCTGCTAAAATAGTTAGTTGCACATCATCTCATAAAGCAAGGTGATGGAAAAGGACCGTAGTTCCAGCTCTGTTGTTTCCTGTTCATTAGCACATATAACATCAGTCAGATAGAGTTAATCTGCTTTGGACTGAAGAAGTCAACAGTGTCCACTTCAAATGTTTTTCTTGCTATTACAGGTGGAAGGGATTGTTTGTCATTAGACTCTTGTCTAAGCACTTTTCCTTGAACAGTGTATATAAACACTAGAAAATTTCATATAAAGGTAGCATGATTTTTTTTCCCCCTCTATCTGATCCAAAATATTTTAAATAGCTTTGTGCCCATATGTTCATGTTGTGGTCTACCTCATCATAATCTGTAAGACCACCTTCCTTTCATGCACAGTCACTTCCTCTTTCCATTTGCAATCGCCTGTCATCATTGCGGTGACCACAGCAATTACTGTCTTTTGTATAACTTTGGAGGGAATTGTGCATTTTAAATTGTCTTTTAATGTTGTCTAAATGGCAGAAGTAGATATGGGAACTAACAGTTGTAGACCATGGCTAGGTCCAGCTGCTTTATAGCACAGTGACATCTTTTCCCTGAGCATTTGGCTGCCTAAGATACCTATGGCTCTTTTTGCTCTGTAAATCCTTAGGGTTTTTTTCATCAGAGACACAGCCTTCCATGAAAGTCAACTGTACCCTGGGCTGCATCAAAAGCAGCATGGTCAGCAGCTCAAGGGAGGTGATTCTCCCCCTCTACTCTGCTGAGACCTCACCTGCAGTACTGCATCCACCTCTGGAATCCTCAGCATAGGAAAGCCATGGACCTGTTGGAGCAGAGGAAGGTCACAAAAATGATCAGAGGGCTGGAACACCTCTGCTTTGAGGACAGGCTGATTTGAGGTTTTTCACCTGGAGAAGGCTCTGGAGAAACACCCATAGCAGCCTTCCAATACTGAGAGGGCCTATAAGAAAGATAAGGACAGCCTTTTCTGTGGGGCTTGTGGCGACAGGACAAGGGGTAATAATTTTAAAGTAACAGAGAATAGATTTAGACTAGATATAAGGAAAAAAAAATTACAACGAGGTTAGTGAAACACTGGAAGAGGTTGTCCAGGGAGGTGATTGATGCTCCATTTCTGGAAACATTCAAGGTCAGACTGGACGCTGCCCTGAGCAGCCTGATCTAGTTGATGATGTCCCTGCTCACTGCAGGGGGGGCTAGACTAAATGACCTTTAAAGGTCCCTTCCAGCCCAGGCCCTTCTGTGATTTTATGGTTCTACATCTATACATCTGTTGAGTATAAGCCTGCTTTTTGTTTTAGCTTTCCAGGCCCTTATAGTTTGCTAAGCACAGCTAAGACACGTGTTCTCTTCTTATGAATAGCCTAGTAAAAGCAATAACCGCTTTCCCCACGCGGCTGTGCCTGCGGGCGCGGCCTACACCTACCGCTGGAGCAGCCGGGTCACAGCTGAGACTGCCCCGGGAGCGAGGCAGAAAGAAATGGCGCCCTGGACTAGCCATGGGGCTTACACCAGCAGCCAGGAGAGGAGCCGGCGGTGGCCCACAGCGGGAGGCTTCCCAGGGCCTTCAAAACCCCGCGCCGCGGCCGCCAGGAGCCCGAGGGCCGGTATTTGACCTTAAGATGGCGAAGCTCCGGACCAGGTCAGGGCGCGGCGCCGCGCCGCTTACCCCTAGCAAAGATGGCGGCATCCCGAGCGCCTTGTTCCGCTTGCTCTCCGTCCTTCTAGCCGCCGCTGCTCTATGGTTGGTGCGTTACGGCCTCAGCGCGGTAGCGGTGGGCGGGGGAGGCGCTCTGGCCCGACCGCCTCTATGGTGGCGCGTCGCGGTGCAGGTCGGGCTGCTGACGGAAGGGGCGGGTCACATGACCCCGCGCAGCGCGGCGGCGGTGGCTCGGCGCGGTGTGTTCGCGGCCTAGCAGCGCCCCGGGGCCTCCCAGCCGGGCCTCAGGCGGCCGAGCGGCGTTCCCCCGCACCATCCCGGAACCGCGCGGCTCGGAGGGGCCGCGGCGGCGCTCCGGAAGCGCCTTCCGCTCCGCAGCGAAGGGGTGAGGAGTGAGGGGCTGCGGGGGGGATGAGAAGGGGAGGGAAGGTGGCGGCGGTGATTCGGCCGCCTGCTGAGAGGAGGCGCGGCCGGGGCCGGCCCGAGGCAGCTCTGCCGCGCCTCCCCACCCCGGGTCGTGGCAGGCGCCGGTGGCCCCTCGACGGCCGCGCCACGGCGGGGAGACGGCGTGGGCCTAGCGGCGGGGTTAAAGGGAGAGCGGCCTCGGGGAGGTGCTGGCGGGAGAGGTGCAGCGGGGGCCTTTCGCTTCCTCTCCCGCCCAAGAGGCGTGGGAGTCCCTTCCGCCTCCCGGAGGCGCGGCGGTGACTCGGCCGCGGCGGGCGGGGCTGCGGGCGGCTCCGCGGGAGATGAGGGGAGCCCATCTCACGGTTGGGACGAGGCCCTGCGCCCCTCAGGTGGGAGCGGACGGGCCAGCGGAGGAGCTTTGCCGGCGCCTGAAGCTGCTCCCCAGCCGGGGCTGGGCCGCCACTGACTGCGGGTGGGATTTTACCTTCCGATGTGGAAGAAACGTTTTGCGACGGTATCACGGCAGGGAAGTTACTGACCGTAGTGTGGGCTGAGGTAGTCATCTTAAAACACGTGTTAGCAGCTTGTGCATAAAAGAATCGGAGTGATTCATCCGTGTCAGTAGCAGCTGTGATGTGTATATTGGCATGTTTTTTGAGTGGTGTCTTTTTCCATTAAAGAAAAAGACCTTTGTCTGCTGAAGGAAAAAAGGAGTTTTCTTTTAAATACGGGGAACATCCTGAATACAACTGACTTTTTGTTGAAGGTCTTACAAGGAGTTATGCAAAGTGAAATCTTAGCGCTGTATAATTCTCAGTCTGTTCAAATTAAAATGTCTGCACAAGGATTTTTAGTAATTTTTTTTGAGGGAAGGGAAAGCATTGTTTCAGGCGTTGCATCAGCATTTGTGGAAGATGGTTCAGAACAAATTCAAAGAAGGAAAACCAGACAGTTTCTTGCTTTCCCCGTAAAGGAGGGACACTGTACACAGTGCTTCACACTTCTCTGCTTCTGTCTTTTGAGTGCTAGTGCACAGGAACGTACTAATGCCACAGCCATGTTTGTTTTTTAGGAGGAGTTAATAGCAAAGTTAGAGCAGAGAGTCATTTACTTGCTGACTGAGGCTTTATATGTGTGCAGAGGCACAGAATTAGTCACTAAATCAAATATCTTAAAAGTTTTGGTGACATGCTTAATGGAGCCCTAGCTAAAAGGGCTTTCAAATGAGGCTTTGGTTTGTATAAGCATGTTGCTTTTTGGGTTACTTCCTAATAATAATAGTTTGGGATGCAACTTATTTCATGGCAGTTAGTGAATGCTTTCTAGATCGGCTCTGAAAAGCAGGCTTGAGCAAATACTAGTTTTCTTTATTCAGAAATAAATATACTTAGAAAATTGTTCTGTTGTATCTCTCCCTGTGTCTGTTGTGTTTAATGTTGATGCTCAGCTTGCAGGCAGTTTTGGAGAAAACCATAAGGCTCTATGAGAATGTGGACATTTTCTCTGAGAGAAAGAATTGGGAGTTTTTTGCGGTGGTGGTGTTGTGGGGTGTCTTTTTTTTTTTTTTTTTTGTTTTGTTTTTTTTGGTTTTTTTTAATGTGTGAAACGTTTTCTAAGAGAATATTTCAGTGAAACAGAGTAACATGGGTATATAGACGAAAAATCTTGTTATAACATCTCTTTACCCACTGTGTTACTAGATAGGGAAATGTTACATAGTTACCATAGGTAGGGATTTTCTCAGGTGCTCTTGTAATATCTAAATGTTACCATTATAATCAAAACTGGATTGTTGTTAATTGAAGAAAAAAAAAATCTGGGCAAGTTTTGTGTTTGCTGTTCCCTTATTTGAGGGTCTGGCTTGCACAGCTGTTGTGTGCAACTTTTCTAGACCAAGTGTGCAGTTTTGGGTTTTTTTGTGGTGCAGAGGAATTGTATTGGGAAAATGTTGAAGAGAAGTTAAAATCAGACAAAATGAAATCGAGCTGGATCACCTGGGCTGTCACGGCTGTTATGACATTATGTGTGTATCTTCTCAAAACGCATTGCTTGCTTATGCATTAAGACTTCAGGATTTTTATAGATAATTTTAACTTTGTTTAATATAACAGGAGTTCAACAGTAAGTATTGTAACTGTTTGTTTTATGGGAGCCTTAATTGTTTTAAAAATGGTGAAATATTTTGCAGGCTTTTAAAAGTTATCTTATGTAAACACGAAGATACTAAGGAGATTAATCTCATGATACTGGTAGATACTATTAGCGTACTGGTAGATACTGGCAGAATACTGTCCTGAGTAGGTGATATGTCATTTTAAAATGTCTTAGTTAGCAGTGACTTTTGTTAAACTTACATTCTGTTTGACCTATCTCTTCATCTCTGTATTTAAAAATAATGTAGTAAATAATAATTTTTTAAAAAAAGTTAAAGAATACTATGATTAAAAAAAAAAATTACATTAACAGTGCAGCCAGACCAGTACAATCTTCTTATATAATGAATCTCCTTTTATTGGGACTTCTGGGGGTTGGAGGTAATAAAGAAGCACAGGGCAACAATGTATGGATGGCAGTGACCCTTGTTTCATAGTAATTCTCAGTTGTGCATGATCTTGGATGCTTGAGTCCCATGTGCCCTCAGGTCAGCCCTGTGCACATGTTCAGATGTGCCTCAGATGGACAGAGCTCTGGCCCTGCAGGGATAGCTCCGATTCAGAGTTAACAAGTCTCTGCGGGCTTTACCAAACCTTGGGCCATATGGCTCTCCCGGTACTCGCTCCAGGTTTCAGAAGATTGGTGCAGCTGGCTCTACAGGGTATTTTGTTCCTTGGGACTTAGTCACTCAGGAGAATAGTGTATGGAAACAGCTGACCTCCTTCTAGGCCAAAGTTGAACCTGGAATATTATTGCTATGTTTGTGTAGCACTTGCTTTAGTTAATAGCTCAGGCTGGATTTGAGCCTGGTTTGCTTTGGGTAAGCTTAGATATTTTGCCATCTATGACATCATTAATCTGCAGTTTACAAAAATTTGTAATTGTTGAGAAAAAAGAAAATCCCTGAGAAAGTCCCTACCTATGGTAACTATGTAACATTTCCCTATCTAGTAACACACTGGGTAAAGAGATGTTATAACAAGACTTTTCATCTATATACCCATGTTACTCTGTTTCACAGAAATATTCCCATAGAAAAGGTTTCACACATTAAATTCCTGTTAAGAATCATACAATGCTTTTGGCATTTGATTCTAATGGCAGCACCTAGGCGGCAACAGAGTGAACTTATGACAAAGGCTGATAAAGTGTGTGCCTGCATTGCTGTGTTAGCAGCATTAGGAGTGTGCTTTTGAAGAAAGTCTTGCAGTCATCCTCACTTGGGAGATGTTGTTGGGTTGTTTTTGTTTGTGTGTGGTGGTGTTGAGATTTTTTTCATGTTTGTTTGTTTGGGTTTTTTTTTCCATGTTTTTTTGCACTATTCTAGTGGATGAACAGGATTTCTTGTGGATGAAAATATTTTGAAAAATTAATTCTTACCTGCAAATGGACATTTGTTCCAGTAGGGTGGACACCCCAAAATGTATAGGGTGGACATTAGAGTCTCAGCTCCAACTGTTTTGTTTAACAGCCCTGAGCTCTGCTTTCTGGCATGGGCAAAATGTAAACTGACTACACCAAAGAGTCAGAGGCCTGACACAAATTCATTATTTTGGGGGCCGAAGATGTCATTATTTGAGTATTTTGGATGGTGTCAGGCCAGATGCTCACTGCTTTTCTTACCCTTGTATCTTTGTGACCACCATAACCTCTACCCAAATGAGTCTCTCACTTAGAGCTTAAGTTAAAGTGCAGCTGTCAAGAATTCTGCTTACATCCAAATTTACTTGAGTTAATACTTGCATAACTCAACAGAGGTTTTTAAAAATCTCAGGACTGCTTAATCCCTTACTTTCACATTTGAATGTATTGGGGAAATGTGAAGATCACTTTATGTTACTAAACCAACAGTAAATATATCAGACACTGATCACTGCACTGTACCAGCAGAGCAGTAGAACATTCTGCAGACAAGAACACGACACTGTTACTGAGATTTCCTATAAGCATCTTCTACCTAGGCCCAGCTTAGCATCTCTTAACTTTCCATGTCTAACCCTTGCTTTGTAGTTGCTTATAAATTTAATGTCAGAGGCTTCTCTGACTGTTAGAAGAGTGTGTACATTTTTGTGTGTGTTCTCCAGGCGCTGGCAGAAAAAATGTGCTACACAAGGGCCCTTCATTGTAGCATGAAGGCTTCTGCAAGGAACTGGATGCATTTTTCTCTCTCATCCAGATCTCTCGCTTCTCCAGTGAGCAGTTTCAATCTTGTTATCTGCTGATCCTCAGTTTTCATAACGTAAACGGAATTAAGCTGTTCTTTCTGCTGGCTTCACATTGGTAGCTGGGGAGTAGTGAGAAAAAGACTAAGGCTTTCTTTAATTCTAATGTTGATCTTCAGTGTCACCAAGAGCAGAGAGGTGCCAGGATTGGTCTATGCATGAAGTCAGTAAATAACAAGGCAATTTTCTAGTGGCTTTGAAAGTGATTGTACAAATATGAAGGGGGGGTGGAAAAACAGTGCTCCAAGTAAAATGGATTGTTGAAGGTCTGCAGATAACAGTGTTTCATGTCATTTGAGTAGAAGATTGAATGACTAAATTTGATCCATTCTTAGTAACTGCCCTGTTCCTTTTATGTAGTAACAATTATTTGACTGTTAAATCTTTGCTTTTTAAATTAAAAAAAAAAAAAAAAGCCTGTGTGCATATTTAACATCCATTGAAAACAGTATATTTCAGCATCTTTTAATTCAAAAGAACTGTTTCACCTCTTAGTCCCTAGGCTTTTTTCAATTTTTTTTTTTAGCTTTTCCAAAATGGTGTCTCAGATGAAGTGCTTGTCAGAGTAAGAGAAGGGACTGCACTTACAAGCAGCTTGACAGATTACTTCCCCAATTCTTCTTTTTTTGTTTAACAGACCACTCCTTAATGTCTAGTGGCCCTCAAATGGTGTAATGCTGTTGTAGCCTGTTTAAGAAACCATTTCAGACCCAATAGCTTATTGCTCTGCCATCCTGCCCAAAAACAGCTTTGAATTTTGTCCAGTTATCTATCAGCTTGCACTATACATAAGGACCGAGAGCCTTGAAGACCTTAATTTTCTACCTCTCGTGGGACTGTTGGCTGTTTTCTTTGTTGAAAGATACATAAGAGAGTTCTGTTCTCTTCCATAGTATCTAAGTTTCATATTCTAGAGGAATGCTGGCTGATGTGCGTGTAGCCCAAAGAGACAATAAATAACATTCTGTCAAATAAAATGCTTTGGCAGTACACCGTTGCTGCTTTTCTTTACCCATTTAGTCTTAAAAAATCAAGAGTAACAAAAAGGAAGTGTGTTCTTGAGCATATGGATTCTAAGAGGGAAAACCAAAAGGTTTTATGTTTATATATTGTATAAAATAATCTTTATTGAACTGTTGGAGGAATGCTTGCATTTCCTCTCATTTCTTTTACCAGCTTAGACCTTGTCACAGGAGCATTTATCTTTTCTCCTCATGAGATGTTGATAGATGCCCTTTCGGGCCAATTAATGAATGCCATTATCACAAACCTCTTGTAACTGATGGAGTAGTAAATGTGTCTTTGAGTGAATTATGCTATAGGGTCATATAAGCGTTCTTATATAAGAATATCTTAAGTTCTGATGTTCAGAGGTATTACTAAATAGACTTGGGATTCACTTTCATCCTCTCCAGTCCACTATAAACATTTACCTCTCATAGTTTTTTCCAGACTCTGTGGGAATAAAGTTTTGCTACATGATTCTATTACTCTATTTTTTTTTAGCTCTTTCAAATGTATCTGCGGTTATGGTAGAATACTGATACTATCTCTTCTAGGATTTAAGACTCATAAACTGCTTGCTCTTCTACATGTATGGAAGGCACATCTGTCTCTGTCAAAGCTTGTTTCTTGTCTGTACAGCACCAGGAAGGGAAAGCATCTTATCACAGAATCCCAGCATGGTAGGGGTTGGAAGGGATCTCTGGAGATCGTCTGATCCAACCCCCACTGCTAAAGCTGATTCACCTAGAGCAGGTTGCTCAGGGGAGTGTCTGGGTGGGTTTTGAAAGTCTTCAGGAAGGAGACTTCACAACCTCTCTGGGCAGCCTGTTCCAGGGGTCTGTCACCTTCCAAGTACAAAAGTTTTTCCTTAAATTAAGATAGAACTTCCTGTGTTTCAGTTTGTGCCTGTTGCCCCTTGTCCTATCACTGAGCACTACTGAAAAGTCTAGCCCCATCCTCTTGACACCCAACCTTTAGATATTTATAAGCACTCAGAAGATCTCTCAGTCTTCTCTGCCCCAGGTCTCTCATCATTTTCCTCATAAGAATAATGTTCTAGTCCCCTGCAGCATCTTCGTAGCCCTCTGTTGGACTCTTTCCAGTAGTTCCTGTCTCTCTTGAACTGAGGAGTCTGGAACTGGACACAATACTCCAGGTGTGGCCTCACTAGGGCAGAGTAGAGGGGGATGAAAACCTTCTTCAACCTCCTGGTCACACTCTTAATGCACCCCAGGATACCATTGGCCCTCTTGGCCACCAGAGCACATTGCTGGCTCACGGTTAACTTGTCCACCAGGACTCCCAGATCCTTCTCTCTGGAGCTGCTTTCCAGCAGGTCAGCCCCATACCTGTATTGGTGCATGGGGTTATTCCTCCCTAGGTGTGGTAGCCTACACTTGCCCTTGCTGAACTTCATTAGGTTCCCCTCTGCCCAGCTTTCCAGACTGTCCGGGTCTCACTGAATGGCAGCACAGCCTTCTGGTGTGTCAGCCATTCATCCCAGTTTTGTATCACCAGCAAACATGCTGAGGGTATACTTCAGCCATGTCAGAGATGAATATGTTGAACAAGACTGGACCCAGTACTGACCTCTGGTGAACACTGCTAGCAACAGGCTTCCAACTAAACTGCACTTTTTAATCACAGCACTCTGAGCTCTATCATTCAGCCAGTTCTCAATCCACCTCACAGTCCATTCATCTAACCCCACTTCCTGAGCTTAACTGTGAAGCTGTTATGGGACACAGTGTCGGAAGCCTTGCTGAAGTTGAGGTAGACAACATCCACTGCTCTCCCCTTGTCTACCCAGACAGTCATGCCATTATAGAAGGCTATCAGATTGGTCAGGCATGATTTCCCCTTGGTGAACCAATGTTGACCACTCCCAATAACCTTCTTTCCCTCCATATGCTTAAAAGTTGACATCCAAAATAAGCTGTTCAATCACCTTTCTAGGGATTGAGGTAAGGCCAACTGGCTAGTTTCCTGGTTCCACCTCCTTCCCCTTTTTGAAGACTGGAGTGACATTTGCTTTCATGTGATCCTCAGGTGCCCCTCCTGCTCTCCATGACCTTTCAAAGACGATGCAGAGTGGCTTATCCTTGCTGACCTGTCTTTTTAGAAAAGTATGTAGCTGCCCATGACAGTGTTCCAGTTGTGCAAGCTACCCTATCATGTTTCTGTAATTGCAATGAGTTCATGGCCCTGTGACCACACCCAGGTCTCTAGTTCTTCCTGTTTATTCCCCATGCTGCATGTGTTGGTGTACAGGCTTTTCAGAGAGGCCATCAAGCATACAGGTTTCCCTGGAGGGCTGCAAGAGGATCCACCCTAGTCATACACACACTTGAGGTTGTTGCCTTCCGGCTTTCATCTTGGAAGGCAGCTAAGGAATATTTTTCACTGCTCTGGGTGGCCTGACTTATTCCCCAGTGAATGCGATGGCAAAGCATTGCCCCGTTGGACACCATCCCCCGAGTCCTTCAGTTTAAAGTTCACCTCACCAATCTGGCCAGCCTGATGGCAAAGATTCCTTGCCTCTTTTGGTAGATTACACACCTCCCTGACAAATTATGGTCATCAAATAAGGTCCCATTGTCATTGCCCCCTTTCTTCTTACTGGTAAAATGGAGGAAAAGAGAACCTGAGCACCAGTATTTCACTTGCTCCCCTCCCAGGACTTTCTACTTGCCCTAACATCATTCATGTCCACATGAAAGAGTAAGAGTGCTCTTGACAAGTTGTGGCACCCTCTGGGCCATGTCTTGGTTAGTTCTCAGGAGGCAGTAAACCTCTTATGACTCCCTGTCAGGTTGGCAAATGGATGACACCTCAGTGCCCTTTAACAGAGAGTCACCCTCTGTGCACACGTTGTTTCTTTTTGCAGTATCCACTGCATGCTGCTGGTGCAGTTTCTCCATGCAGACCTTGTTCGTGGGCTTCTGTAGGTATTAAAAATTCATAACTATTTTTGGTGGTGATGCCTGAGGGTGGAGAGTGAATCAGAGTCCTGCTTTTGTGAGTTGTCAGGGTCCAAGGCATCTCATTCTCAGTGGTGTCCATTGCAGCAACATGGTTGTGAAACCACCTATCTCCCTCTATCCCCTCTCCTCAAATACTGCACAACCTTTTAACTGTTTCTTGCTACTCATCCACCTGACATGAAGGATCCTCAACCTGCACACACCATTTGCAAGTACTTACTTTTTCACCAGAAAAATGCACTGGGCATCCACTGCAATCTACTGTCTGTACAGTTTTCCTGTCTGAGTGGACGCATCAGAATTCTCAAAGGCTTTCTCCATAGAAACACTCTTTTTGGGGCTAGTACCCAGCATTTAGCAGAGACCTAGGGTACTTCCCTGGGATGGGGGCCTACAGGCAGAGAACAGAACTCTCTGGCACAAAGGGGCAAACCTGTCTCTGGGTAGTTTAAATCCCCCTCTGTTTGCTCCTGGTAGCACCAATGCCGTGTCAGACTCACTAGCAAGAGCTGCCAGCTTCATGTGGGTCTCACTGTTCATCCGTGGGGGTCTCCCCACTCCACCTTGGTTTTTGAAACCCTCTGTCTGAACTAGCCGCTGCTGTGTTCCTTGCCAACAGGTCTGTTGTATGCATCAGAATTTTGCTTAGAACTTTCTTTTTTCTCAAAGCCACCTGCTTCAGTTTTGACTTGTGGTTGTCTGGAAAGCAGTTGTGGTGGTGCTGTAGGTTTAAAGCAGCCTCTACTAGTCCATTGAGAAGTGCAGGTGTTAAGGCAGGCGGCTAACTAGGCTCCTGTCACTTGTGGTGTGGTGTCTTTGTGGTGCATATCCACCCAATCCAGTGTGTTTGAAGTTCCTCTAGCACTTCCTTACTGCAGAGTGAATGTACCTATATGTTCAGCAGCAAAACTGGTGACCACTTCAGGGTATTTTTAGAACTGAGGGCCAACCATTTTTGACGACTTGACCATGTAAGGTTGCTGAGATAATACTGGAACAAGAATACATGCCTTATTACTTGTCTTAAGAGTGATCCTGGGTTTTTTATGTTTGGGTGGTGTCTGTTACAGGGTCAGTAATATGCATATCATAATAACCACCTGAATAGCAAATGATGTTAAAACAGTCTTTACTCTCCATGGTAGCATATTGACTCTCATGGGCTATCATCCAAGTTGAGCTCTAGAAGATGTGTGAACTGGGAAGTTATAAATAGCTCAGAGAACCTTCTTTTAACTGTCTCTGTGCTGGAATTTGGGGATGTCCCCAATGTTGTCTTAAATATCATTCCTGTTAATGCTGAGCTTTGGGATGTCCCACTTTTTTACCTTGTTCCACACTTACATTGTGTGTGATCACTTATTGTACAAGAGAACTGGTTGCCTTACTGAAAATGTATTACAAAATTCTGGTTTAGATAATGCAAAAATAGATTTATTTTAAAGAAATTGTACAAACTGTTAAATGCTGTTTAATTCACACTCCTTGTAAGCCATTGGTATGAGGAGTCAGATACAGGTTTTTTTCACTTAGCACTTCTAGAACAGTATTTAGAACTGGTTTTTTTTATTGTGAAAGAAGACTTCTAATACAGTTGTAACTTAACGAGTACCCGGGTAAAAAGAGTTAAAAGTACTTTTAGTTTGTAGTTGAATGTCTGTCTAAAAATTTTTAATTTGTTATGGACACTTAGAATTTGTAATTCATGTTTGGGAATTGACTAGTACAAGTTTGCTTTTTCTCTTTGACAGATTGTGACTGGAAGAATGTCTTTTCCACCTCATTTGAATCGCCCTCCTATGGGAATCCCAACACTTCCCCCCGGGATCCCACCTCCACAGTTTCCTGGATTTCCACCACCTGTACCTCCTGGTAAGTTTTGTTAGTACATGAAAGTGTTGTAGAAATAAATTTCCTTTTGTTATTCTGAATTGTACTTGTTACAAAAGTTACTGGCTCTTAATGTATTTCAATAACTCTGATTGGTGTACTTTGCAACTGAGTTTCTACTTTACCCACAGATCTTGTCATGTGAGCAAGCTCCTTTTGGTCTACCAAAAGCTGCTTGCTTCTGATCAGAAATCAGATCATTGGAGACTTTGTCTTGGAACTTTATAAGACTGAAGCTAGGTAGTGATTTTGTTAATGTTAGTTATTGTAAGAACCCTTGTTTTGACAGTAGATTATGATTTTTCAGTTATTTTCAAATAAGCAATTGTAAAGCTTTTGGAAATACTTGGATACACTAAGTATGTGTGCTGAAAATACAGGGGTAACTTTCAGGGAAGGTCCAGCTTCTTGTGTTGTTTTTCTCCACTTTTTTTTAAGTCCTACTTTCTTTTATTCTTATGTACTTTCCTCCACATATCTTGCAGGATTACTGTTACGTTCCTCATTGCTTCTAATCTTCCCAGAATTAATCCCACCTTTTTATTTTGTTCATCTGTAAGAGCAGTCTCCGGGTTTTGTTTGTTTGTTTTGGTTTTGTGTGTGGGTTTGGTTTTTTTGGGGGAGGGTTATTTTTTGTTTGGTTGGTTTTGTGGGTTTTTTGGGCTTTTTTGTGTGGGTCGTGTTGTGGTTTTGGTTTGGTTTTTGTGTGTGTGTGTGTTTGTGTTTGTTTGCTTGTTTTGGTGTTGAGACTTTCATTGGAACTGCCTTCTTTCTGTACATTACCAGCATAGACAACAGTGACTGGAGACAGGAGACCACGGAGTGAGTAGGAGAGAGGAATACAGCAGAGAATTACCCCTTTAAAATTCATCACAAGGGCTGTAGAAAATAACTCCTGTCTGTATGGTCTTAAGCTGTGTTGTGCACAAGTGTTTTGCAGACAGTGAAGACTTTCAGAAACCAGATGGCTGAATTCAGGAGTGGTTTGTGCACATCCATTCATCAGGCTAATCCTTACCTTGCATTAATTTTTCTAAACTTTTTTTCCTGAGATCCGTGTGATGTTATCTATTTTCTGCTGAAGGCAGAGTTCTTGATTAGGTAGCATTCTGCCATAAAAAATTTCAGATTTAATTTTAAAACCATACCTCTTATCTTTACTGGCTCCAGTTTATATATACTAGTGTGAAAAATACCAGGTGCTTTTAAAAATAACTTTCTGAACAATATTTTAAAATGCCTGATGTTTCCGCCCTGAACATTAGCTTCTTATCGTGTGCAGTGAAGATCTTTTTGTTCTTTTGCTGCATTTGACTTTTTATATAAATAGTCTTGTTTCAGTATTAATAATCCAAACAGTATGTAGAGTGGAGGAGCCTGGTAACCCTGTAGAGGGTAAGGATTTCTTATTTCTCATCACAAGTGTATCAATAGAGTTGAAAATGCTAAAATTGAAAGACTACTCTGAAGTTTTTCCACATGTAAGATAACAATTTTAGTGGCTTATAATATAATCTTTAGCTATCTGTTTGGCCAAAATGTCATGTTCTAATTACCCTACTGAGCCTGTAATTTGTTTCAGCTAGAGCAGTTTGCTTGGGTAAGAATGAAGTTAGGAAAAATGTTTTGCTTTGCTTAAAAATATGGCTGTTAAGAAGTTGTAGTATTTCCATTTTGAAGTGTGGAAAATTTGATAAGGATGTTATTCTGATAACTCTTGTCATGTCCAAAGATTATAAAATGTCATTAAGATCTGAAAATGATGGTTTATCTGTAATAAATGTCATAGTGGGTCAGACCAGCCATCCATAGCCTGGTGCATTGTTTGGGCAGTGGGAATACAAGGTGGTATTTAGGGTGGTCGTATACACCTATGAGTATATGAGTATGAGCTTTCTGAGTCTGTTCCCTCATACAACTGGAGTGTTAGGGACATTACAGTTCCTTTATATTTTTCTAGGCCTGTCAATCATGAACATTTTGATATATTTTTGAACCTGGTGATACTGTCCCTCTCCACTGTCACCTCTTGCATCAAATTTGAGAAGTACCACTGTGTAAAGTGTTACTTTCTTATGTCTGTCTTTAATGGTCTCAGTTCTGATGTTGGATTTGGGTGAGTTAAGTTTTATGGTTTTGTACACTTCAGTCACGTTCCATGCCTTGCAAACCTCCACACTTGAAAAGTCTCAGAGTGTAGAGTTTTTCCTCGTAAAGCAGCTGCTTCAACACTTAAGCCATGTAGTTGCTCTTCTCTAAGGCTGTGTGGTGTTCTTGAGTTGCAGAGACCAGGTCTATAGGCAGTAGTCGAGCTAGAGGTGCACCAGGTTTTGGTATGGCAGCGAAATCATGCCTGTGGTCTTGATCATCAGTGTATTTACTGATGATGTCCAGTATTTTTGTGGAATTTTTTTGGCTTCTGATAAACATTGGGCTGATAGTTTCACGGAACTGACAGTGATAACACAGGCATGTTTCCTGAGTTGTAACTTGAAAATCCAAGTTCAGCATCATGGTGATTATAGTTACAATAGCAGCAAGGCTGCACAAGGGGAGTCTTGTGTTGGAATAGTTACTCCAGTCTGAGATGCCATGGTGTATTAAAACTGAGAGCACAGTAAAACAATACAGCTTTTGATTATCTGAATGGTTTGGAGAGATGGGAGGTAGTATGACTTTAACAGGAAGGGACTGAGGAAAGAACTGAGTGATGGAGAAAAATGTTGGAATCAAAACAAAACCAGAGTAGATGAGGAAAAAGTTAGAGAGGGGTTTCAGAGGAGAAATGTTGTTTTAGGACTAAGCACTGGAGAAGGTGGGAATAGTAGTCCAGGAACAGTAAGTTGCAGAAGTTTGGTTACGATTTTATGAATGCACCAGTAAGAGAGATGTGGAAGGGAAGGATCAAATGGGAAGGATTGGGAGTGAAAGATGAAGTTTGTGGCTTTTTGGGGTTGTGGGGGTTTTTTTTGTGTGTTTGGTTTGATTTTTGTTTGTTTGTTTTTATAGTTTTGAATGAGTGAATGAAAAAGGAGATCTAGGCTCCCAGAGGGTATTTCTCTGAAGAACAGGACATTGACTTCATTGTTATTGAGTCTCAGTGTCTTTCCTGGCCAATAAGTATTTTTGAAATCCATTCACTTAATGTCTTTAACCATCTCTTGTAGCTGGCATGGGAAGATAAACAGCTTTTATTACAGTCAGATACTGGCTCACAACGTAGTTCTTACAGCTGCCTGTGAATTTGGTAGTGGGAAAGAGGGTATTCCATGTTTTCACCTGATTAAATACTGTTTTAAATGAAGTTTTAGAGACTGCAAAGTCAAGTATTCAGTAGGTAGGGAGCTTTTGATTGAAGGTTTCTGTGCCACCTTTGTTAAGCTATTCCATAAATAGTAGCATGAAGCCTGGTGGCATACTCTGTAGGACCTTATCCCTAAGCTGTATGCAGAATCAGTCATGCTATGAGAATGAGCAAGACAGGAATGAGATTCTCATCTGTAGGACAATACTGTGGTTTGAATCTGGTTTGAAAATAGATCTGTTTGTGACAAACAAATTAGAAATGGTTAATATGATAAAAGTGACAGGGATACAAATGGTGTGTTCGTGTACTCAGGCTATGATTGAATGCTTAAGAAATTACTGGTAATCGGTACTGCAAAATTCTTATCTGACTAAAATTGCTGTCTGGTCTGGAAATCATGTTGAGATTACCAATGAATAAAAGTGAACTGATCGCTGACATGTCAGACTAACATTAATGTCTTGTCTTTCTCAGGGACCCCTATGATTCCTGTACCAATGGGCATTATGGCTCCTGCTCCAACTGTAAGTATTACAGTGAGGATGAGATGATAGTGGAATAAAATGGAAAGTAAAATTTAGCAGATGTCAACAGTATTTTTGTTTCATTCTATTGCATCAGAATTCATACTGTGAAAAGATATGTGTCACTTTAAATGCAAATACTTCGTGAATTTCTGACCTAGACAAAGTTTGCAGTCATGTCTGGAGCTGCTAGCCTAGTGAAGCAATTACTGTTCTCATGAGAAGACATACTTTTTTCAAATACAGTCATTTAGACTTTACCTTCAGGTTGTACATGGTCTTCTTACACAGTACAGATCAGTTAGATTCCAGGCCTTTTGCTTTTGATGTTGTTGACCTAACACTGCTCTGGAGGCACATCTCATCCAGGTTTATAAGGCCATCATGCATCCCTGCTGAGGTGTCTGGAAAGGTGTGTGTTGACAAGCTTGCAAACGAGCTCTCTCCCCATTTGCAGTGGGGGGAGTAATTGCATGTAATACACATCTATGGAAGAGCATATGAGAGAAAGGCCCTTTTGCCTTCAGGTAGAAGGAAGGTTTATGATTTATGGGGTGGAAAAAAGCACTCTTTCAAATATAAATGTTAATTCTTGGCATCAATGAGAGTTACCATTTGAACAATTTAGGGGTTTTTGGTTGGCTGGTTTTGGGTTTGTTTGGGGGTTTTTTTTTGATAGCTTGCATTTTCTGTTGCAGGAGGATATGTTCATAGTAACCAGTGTAGTTAAGACAAAGATACTGGAACAAAGTGCATTATTCAGTTTTCTGATTAAAATAATTTTTATTAGGTAACAGTTCTAGAAGGGTGTTTTGAAGAGAGGAACTCGGTGCATATGTACCATTAAATCTTAGGTAGCAGGAGAGAGGTGCAGCAAATGGAACAGATGATTGTGCCCTTCTCTGCATGGTTTATTTTACAAATATTTGCTTCTTAACCCAGAGAGGCTTCAGGTTGTGTATTGATTAAATAAAGTGGTAATGTTTATTCACTCTGTGAAAGCTCTAAGACCTGTCACATGTCACTGAAGCCTTTTGAGTCAGAGTTACTTTTCTATTTGCAGTTGGTTTTTTACACTGTTAGATAAGGCACTTGAACATCCCCTGACTCAACTGTTACAAATTAGTTATTTGTAGAATAATACTTAATGTTGCTATATGTTCACCGTGAGACCTTCAAGCAGCCATATTCAGGTACACATTTTTTTTTCTGTCTGACAGAAAAATGCAGTCTTTTTTGTGTTGTATAAAGTACTAAAGCCTGAACCACTTATTGGTGTTTCACTCCATAAGCCTATCTAAGGCTCATATAAAAATTTAATTTTGAAATACATGTGCATCCCCAGCTCTTTTGTCTTACGGATTTAAGTTAAAAAAAAAACCAAAGCAAACCCAACACTTTATTTTACACCCTCTTCTCTCTTTTTTTTTTTTTTTTCTAGGTATTAGTTCCTACCACAGTGTCTATGGTTGGAAAACATTTGGGAGTCAGAAAAGACCATCCTGGCTTAAAGAACAAAGAAAACGATGAAAACAGCGGTCCCACTACCACCGTTTTTGTAGGCAACATTTCTGAGAAGGCCTCAGACATGCTCATACGGCAGCTTCTAGCAGTAAGTATAATGGACTGCTTCATAAAACTCATCCCTGGCTGATGAATGAAATAATGACCTACAAGCACTGGATTGAAGCTAAACATAAAGTTAGTCTCACTCACTGGAATACCAGTCCATTACACTTTGAGTTTAAAGTCAGGAAGTGAAGAGTATAGCTTTTTCTTTTTTTTGAACTGTAGGTGTCAGTGAACATAGACATTTTATTTTCCGAAGTGTTTACCCTTTTCACATGTTGTCTTTTGCAGAAAGTTGTTGTAAGTTAAGGTTTGTAAGATTGTTAGGTTCTTGTAATGTTTTGAATATAAGCAATAATATTTGTTTTTATCTTTGTTGCAGAAATGTGGCTTGGTTTTGAGTTGGAAGAGAGTACAAGGGGCATCTGGAAAACTTCAAGGTAATTGTTCATACTTTTCAAAATCTCTGGTCATACTCTTGTTTTTATTACCTGGCAGCCTATCCAAATGTGCTATTAATACTTGTGCATTTTAAGATACCATGTATGATACTTAACTGCTAAATACTTGCTAGAAAAGGGCTAGTGTTTTCTGTCTTTGGAATCAAGACAGAAGAGAGAGGTTAAATGAGAAGGTGTCTTGGGGGCCTAATTTTGCTCACCTTTCTGTTCTGAGACTGAATGAGCAGTATATAGACCATCCCTGAGAAAGGTTTACCTGTTTGGACTTAGCCTCCAAAGGAGTGTATCCGCAACACTGTTGATAGTCTCTGCCTTTACTGTGTATTATCCTTCTCTGTTAAGGAGGTTTTCCTGATGTAAAATTTCTCTTCCCTGTCTCAAATTGAATTGAGTTACTTTTTTGTGTGACCTTTCTCTGGTGGATGCAGGAAATTATTCTGGTTACTATTTTTTGCTGTTAGTGTTTTCATATCCTCCCTAAGTTGTTACTTTTTTTTTAAGATCTAATTAATTTTCTTCAACTTTATTATATAACAGGCTTTGTTTATTTTGCTCTTATAAGGTGTTTTTTAACTTACAGCTTTCTGTAACTTTTTTGAAGAATGTAGTTTGAAATATCCCTTCCTCTGGGTTAACAATGAGGTGTTGATTCATGTTCTTAGTCTTCGAGCAATTACAAATCCACCTGAAATAATTATTCATATAGGCTACTTTCCTTAGTTAAGACCAGCTGGCTAAAGGTTTACAAACAGAATCATAGAATCCTAGAATGGTTAGAAGGGACCTTTGATGGTCACCTAGTTCAACCTCCCTGCAGTGAGCAGGGATATCTGTAACTAGAGCGGGTTGCTTACAGCCCTGTCCAACCTGACTTGGAATGTTTCTAGGCGTGGGGCATCCACAGTGTATATATTGCTTTCACCTTATTCACTGGGCCATAAGTTATATCAAAGACTAATGTGGTGAATGATCTTTCTGACTTTTTAATGATGCATAGTCCTGGTTTCAGAAAAAGATGTGCCTTTGTTCTAAGTTTATTGATTCTCAGTGCCTTTTTTTTGCACAAAGTAAATTACTAGAAGAGCTTTAACACTTTTCATTTCAATCATCCATTTCAGCCTTTGGATTTTGCGAGTACAAAGAACCAGAATCCACATTACGAGCACTGAGACTTCTCCATGACCTCCAGATTGGAGAGAAGAAGCTGCTAGTCAAAGTTGATGCAAAGACAAAGGCTCAGCTAGATGAATGGAAAGCAAAGAAAAAGGCTTCTAATGGGGTACGTATATAGCGTGTGACTTGAGTTATTTTGGCTGGAGGGCAATGTGATGTGCTTCCTAGACCAGAACGTGTGTCTTTTAGTTTCTATTCTCATTTCTGCCCTTAATTCATTTTAGGATTTTACCAGAATCACATTAATGAGTCTGAAGATATGTTGAAAGGCAGTGAAGTGTAAGCTCTTAATTCACCAGCCTTCAAACCTACCTGTAAACTACAACTGAATCTCTAGAATTTATTCTGTAATTAATTCTAAAGTGTAGTAGATTCTGGTGCTTCATTTTTGTCCAGAAACTTTGAAAGTATATAAACTCTAGAAGTAACTGTTACTCTGTCAGAGTCCGTAAATCATCTGTCTGGGGAGAGAATTGGAGTTTCTTTCTCCCCCACTGATGATCTTCTAGAACAAATTAATGAAAAGTAGTAGATCATTCAGTAGGTGATGCAGTTACCAGGCAGTGGGCAGCTTACAGACATTTAGTAGATTGGGAAATTGGTTTTGTACCATTCCTTTCTAGAGCTAAGGGTCTGTTCTGGAATAATTGCAGATACTTGACTGTTGAATTCTTGTGAGATGCAAAGATACTTAACTGACATATTTGCCTTAAAATGAAATTTATCTGTGTTTTTGGTAAAATCGTGTATTTCACATCACAGTCGACTTGTGGGGCCTGGTCTCAGACTGTTTTAAAGTTCTGCATATGGGTTAAGTACTTAAAACAGTTTCTGTAAACTGAAAGTGAAAAAGAGGGTCTTGTTAAGAAAACTAAAAATACTAATCTCATTGTAGCAGGTAAATTTTTAAAATTCCCATTTGGAATTGTTCTTAGAGGTATGCAAAATACAGTGGGAACACAAATACCTTTATTTCATTTTATTTAATCAGAACTAGAGGTGTAATGATAACCTGAGTACTTGTCAGAGTTCTGACTGTGTACCCAGTGTATAGGGTTGAATGCAGTGGCTCAGTAAAAGCAGAGTGATGACTTCATGGGGTTTGGTCTGGGGTAGTGTACTACCTGTTGGTAAGGGTTTGATTCAACTCCTCCCTCCATTCCATACTTCCTTGTTTCCTGCTGGCATCACCTGTAAGACTGCTTCACAACTGATACTATAAACAAGCTTAAAGTATCAGTGGACTTCTTTTACATCTCTCATGAATTTTGTTTTCTGTGAGCTCCTGTGGGTTACAGTCATTCCTGAAGGATTGATTGTAATAAAGCAGAGGATACTGTTTGTGTCTCTGTGAAGTCAACAGTATGTGCTGATTCTGTTGAACTGTAGAGTGAGGTTAGCTCCAAATGTTTTTTTTGTGTTTGTTTTGTTTTTTTTTTTTTTTCTTGTGGTGGTACAAAGAAATGCTGTGAATTGCTGAGGAATATTGATGAAGTACATTGTAATCATACTGCTTGAGATTCCTTTCATACCATCGTTGGTGTGCTGGTGCCACTCAGATCCAAAAGTTACAATTTTTTTCTGTATTTTTTCTTTTTTTTTCTTTTTTTCTCTCTTTTTTTTTTTTTTTTTTTTTAAGAAATCAAACGTGTGCACTGTAACACAATTTCTCATAGAGGCACCCCAAGCAGACCTTTATCTAATTAGCTCCTCTCCCTGATCACTACTTCTCCCTGGACCTCTTCAATTCCACTCCCTGTCACTGCCTTCTAGCTCTTTTCAGCCTGCTTCTCCTTGGCCTGGCAGCCTCTTCAGCTCCAACTGAATCCTCCCTTCCCCCTCATTCTTAGCTGCTGCTCCATCAGACCCTTCCCTCCCCCTCACTTCACCCATCACGGGATACCCAGCAGGATTCTCAGGTGAGATTCCATTTTTCTAAAAGGTTCAGGGGATTGAGAGGTGGGCTACCTCGCTCAGTATGCAGAGCATTGTTCTGCCCTTTCTTGTAACATTTAGCGAAATGCATTTCTTTGTGGTGTTCCTTTTCCTTCCTACAAGGTGGAAAGGTGCAAACAGATGGGCAACTATGAAGTAGTCAATCAACAATAACAATAAAATGTTTGCTGTGCAAGGAATGTTTTTACCCTAACAATGTTTCTTTAATAGACATTAGTATTGCATGGCACTTAAGTAAAGGCTTTGAGGGGCTGCTGTTGAAATGACTTGAAGTTCTGGAGGATACAAGGCAGAAACTTTTGACCAAGAGCTGGACTGTAGTGGTTGCCCTTTCTGGAGCGTGCATGCACTTTCCTTTTCCTGTCTACTGCCTTAATCACCATTTATCTGTTTGGTTTTTATAACACACTCCTACACTTGCTCTCTGCAGCCATTCCACACGTAAAACTGTGGTCCCTGTGGTATTCCCAGTGTGAGAAGATCTGACTAAATTAATGCCATTGATGACTACTTGTAGGTGGTTTGGGTTTTGTGGTGGCTTTGTTTGGGGGTTTTGCAGGTCTGTTTTTGTTTGGTTGGTTGTGGTTTTTTAGTAGATGCTATAGGGGCATGAATATGATGATCAAAGGTGAATTTCTGAAATAAAACTAATATTCATCCCAATTTGTTGATTCCTACTACTTTGCCATTTTTTCTTAGAACTCCAGACCAGAGCCAACAAATGATGATGATGAAGCACTGGATGAGGAAACAAAGAGAAGAGATCAGATAATTAAAGGGGCCATTGAAGTCTTAATACGAGAATATTCCAGCGAGCTCAATGCCCCCTCCCAGGAATCTGACTCTCACCCCAGGAAGAAGAAAAAGGAAAAGAAGGAGGACGTATGTGTTTTGATTTTGGACAAAACAGATTTTTTTTTTTCTTCAGCTCACCTTTATATAATGGCCAAACCTTGTGCAAATACTGTAAACCTAAACTTCTGATGAGAAAACAAATCAACAAGCATTGATGTCAGCAGCAGTTTCATTTTTTTAAGCAGAAAGCTAGTCAGTTAGACACCATCCCTTCAGATGGTTTAGGCATCTAAGCACCTAAACTTCTTGGAACAACAGGTTTGAATCTGGCAGGATTGAACTGACCTTTTATGCCTCTGAAGGTGGAAATACTGAATTTAGTGCAGTTTAATCTGTATGCGCATGTAGGATTTTTCAGATGAGAACATAAAACAACTGTAAAGAGTTCCTGCATACCGTCCATTTCCATTGAAATTTGCCAGGGCGCTTTTGTAATGGCAGGATTTTGCTCTGGTAGTTTTTAACAAAGTTCTTCTCTCTGCTTCGAGTATGCCTTTTTGTGTGCCTTGATCCAACTGGCTGCAGCTGTCTTCCCAGATGTGGGAGCACTTCATTAGTTATACATATGTATACCTCACAAACCTTGGGAAGGATCCTTCAGGGATGAAAGGCATATTGTAATCTTCCTGCCTTACAAAATCACTTTTACGTGCATGTCTCAATTTGGCTGGATTTGATCAGCTGGTTTTCATATATTGTATAATACAAAAATAATCCCTGTTAAGCAGGAATGAATGTTCTGATTTAGACCTGCTTCTGTGGACAACCTTTTTATGGATTAAAACAAACTGGAGAAGGGGGAATAAGAATGAGCAAACTCAGACTTGGCTTTTCCAGCCAAGTTTCTAACCACAGGAAAATGGGCTTTAACACCTACCATTCTGCACCTAATGTGAAAGAGATTGGAAAATTGTTTGATTGAGATTTTTATCCACTTAAGTCTTCTGCAAAGTACCTCTTTCAAGGCCATAATGCAGTTTCAAATGCTCATGGAGTTTAAGTTTGGTGCAAGAAGCAACATCTCCCTCAGGGAGTGAGCATATTTTCCCTACAACATTGTTAGCCTTGGCTGACCTGAGGTATAAAAGTGCTGAGCTGAGAACTTGTTTTTCTTTCCTCTCCCTCCCTTTGGGAGAAGATGCTGTCTTGGATGAGAATTTACAAATGAGTCACTGTCTAATGCTGTCAGCTGTATTTTTTTTTTTTTTTGGTTACAAGCTTTGTTACAATGTGTATTATCCTGTGGGTACATATATATTTTTATATATATATATGTGGCCATGAATAATGCCAGGTAGTTAAACGTTGTAAGAGACCACCATAGTCTTGGAAGAGCTGGGTGTTATGTCCCTGGGACAGAGGGATATTCTGCTAGCTCTTTATGATGAAGAATTTGACCAATCTGAGCTAGTCAAGTAGACAAATAAGCTCTTTTTAAATTCGTGGCACTTTATGGGTGGACATGACACCCTATCGTCCTTCCCATATGGGGAAGGAGGAAAAGAAACTCGGAAGTTGCCATCTTTGGCCTGTGTGGATAGAGGTGGGAGTGAAGAGATGGTCCTAGCTCATTGCTCTCTTGTCTTTAAAGGAGAGGGAAGAGGAGGACTGTGGAGGGTGGGGGGAAAGGGAAGGTCAATGCAGATGTATGGTTGGGGGTGGGGGGCATGGGGAAGCTTGCCAGCTTTGGGGCCATTGTCCCCTGAACAGCTTGGTGTGAAGAAGACTCCTGCTGGTCTTAGTCACAGAGTCTGTTAGTTCTTCTGGATGAAGGCATGACTGGTGTGGGGGAGTTGAAAATGTGTGCGGGGAACTGAGAGTGAGTGGAATCTGGTTTTCAATTTCAAGCACGGGGGAACCTCGCTAATTCGCACTAACTATTAGTTAGTAGGAGCAATCGACCAAATTTTGCGAATTAGCGAGTAAATAAAGTCAAGCCATACCCACTGCAAATATACCAATCATTTCTATTGGCAAGTGTAGCTTAGTCTTACTTCTGATGCTACCATAGCGTACTAATATCCTGGAGTACACTTGGAATTCAGTGAAGTCTTACTAACATGAGACCTCACAGTGTATTTTAAGTAGTTCAGGGAAGGGAGAATTAGCGAGGTTCTTCTGTAATCTTGTTGCATCAAAGAAATGAGATCACAGCAATACAATATTGCCTTGTAGTACAAAGATACAAAGCATTGTTTTTCAGAGTAGTGTGCAATCTATTTTTAAAAAAAAAAATCTCCGTGGATTTTTCCGCAGATTTTCCGCAGATTTCCAGTGGCCCCACTGATACCTTATCCACTCATCACCAAGGTTCGTTTACATTGTAGGCTTTGACAATGACTATGTTTACTGCTAGTTGCCAGATTTGTGACTCTTGTCCATCTGATTTTTTTATTATTTTTTTTTTCACTCATTAACATCAGACTGTCAGGTTTGGTACTGCAGAAGGACTTTATTTATCTCTTGCAAGACTGGTTGAAAACTTCTAACCTTCAGCTTTTCTCTTGTTCTCCTATGTCTGTACAGATGGCTCTTAATGCTTTTCCTCCTGTCCCCCTTGTTTTTTAGGAGGATATAAATGCTATAGAAATGGAGGAAGACAAAAGAGACCTGATATCAAGAGAGATCAGTAAATTCAGAGACACACACAAGGTAGTATTCTTGTTTTTGCACTTGATACAAATTAGGCTTTTTCAAAATCCAAAAAAACACTATTATAAAATTTAGCAGTACATTGCAATATCACTTAAAATGATGTTTATATTAGGTTTAATATACATATAGTTCTTTACGAGTCAAAAAAAGACAACTACCACGTTAAAGTGGCCCTTGACATCTTTATGCTGAGACTTTGATTGCTACTGAGTATTTTGCAGTCTTCTCACTTAACATGAGTAAAGGCAACTTAAGTTTCTACACATACATTAAATCGAGATATTTATAACTAAAGGCTAAACGGGGCTGCAGTATAAGACATACACTTGAGTGTGTTTCTGTAGGTAGATTTATAACATAATCCGAGATTATATGAAGAGTTGAAACTTGAATTAAATTTAAGTCTTTTATTTTAATAGTTCTAAGTTAAGAGTGGGGGAAGATTAAAACTAGGTCAGTGCTTACCAGACTTACCAAACTTTAGATGCATGGAAGAACTGTAAATTCCCATAAAGCTAATCTATTCATTGACCCCCACCATTATGATAGAGATCATATGGTGACTAATGCAAGATGAAACTCACAGCTTGGAAAGTAACATGGAATAGGATGTAAGTATGAGCTTCTGTTTTTTTTATACTTATGGATGCCCCCTCAGAAAAATATGCAAAGGGGTAACTGGCTTGGAAATGTTTGTGCACATCAAGTCCCACCTCAGGGTTACCACTTACAGAAGTTTCCACTAGTGCTAATGCCTCTGTGAATGTTTCTGCTTTGGAAAATGATACTTGTGGATAGTAAAGCACAACTATGCATGTAATGGTGTTACTTTAATGTTTAGCTTAAAGTTGGTATTATTTTTTTCCCCACCAAGACTGGAATGGTCCTTTCCCTAGGGAAGTATCAGCAAGCTTCTCTTTTAAGGACACACTTTTCTTTCAAATTACCCCCAAACCAACATTAAAGAAAATGTTGCAGGTACAGCAAGGTGAAGTATGCCCATGTTATTCAGCTTTACCACGTGCACTGGGGATGGTACCGTGTTTTCACGCAACTATATCAATGTAAACAGAAGTGACTACACATTATTGTATGTACACGTATTCAGTTTTTCTCTTGACTGAAGTTGTTGGAGATAAAAGCCTGGGGAAAAAATCTAGAAGAAATCGTCTGGTGAAGCTCAGCAATTGAATGCGAAACTGGTCAGTGGTGAAACTTCAGTAGAATTGTGTTCCGTTCCAAGCCCCAAGTTGTCACTGGTATTAAGATGCAAACAAGTAATAAGTTTAAAAAAAAAAAAAAAGAAAAAAAAACACAAAAAAAACCCAAAACCCAACAAAATAAACAATCAAAAACCAGGCTTCATTGTTTCAGAAGCTGTTGGGCATTTTACTGCCTTCAATCTGTACTATTGGGGGGCTATTTTGGGTTTCTTAACATCAAAAATCAACTGAAAAGTAGCCATTGTGTATATTGGATACATTTAAAAGGGGCTGTTGAAATCTTTAGCAGCTGGCTAGTGAGCACAGTGAACCTTTGCATGTTTTTGGTATGAGTTTATAAAACAATAACCACAGACTGTCAGGGTATCAGCATTGCAGGGGGCGTCCATTTACAGCACGGACGAGTCTGAAGAGAGCTGAAGGTAAGATTTATAATTCTTTTACCTGTTCATTTCTGTTCATTACTTCAATTTATCTGATACCGTTCCCATCCCATTACCCTTCCAGATCCTTTTATTTAGGCTGATAGAAGTTGATGGGGTCAGATTTTGATTACAAAATAGACCAATTTATTTTTTTCAATTGGATTTTAAGAAAGCAGACCTACAAAATGGATTTTAATACACCAAGACTTGTATGTGTGTGTATAGTTACACTTGTGTTAATATATGGGGGGAAAAAAAAAAAAAAAAAAAAAAAAGGAAAACCACTCTGTTGAGAAATTTCACCACAAACAAATTTTTGAGAGTGGCAAAAAAGCAGGAGTTCAACCAAAGAAATTTCTATTGGAACATCTAAGATAACCTGTAAGTATCGACCACTTCAGTATGTAAACATTTCTTTAAAAGTATATGAAATTTGAGGTAAGTTGGATTTTTAAAAGTTGACAATCTAGTTTAACATCTGACCATACTTTAAAAGGTTTAACACAGTAAAGCTCCTGTAAAATATAGTCCTTTAGAAACTGGTTTTCAGCTCAGTATATATTGTAGAATCCAAGTTTTGGTCTCTTTCATATCAGTTTTCTACCAATTCCTACCATTTTTAGTCCCTTTTTCCTTTTGTGATTTCAATGTATCCAACATCAGTTTGCCTGTATTGTGCTATCAATGCAGTGTAGTTTCACTGGATACATTAATCACTAGTGAATTAGCTTTATTTCTGTAATCCTTTGTCGGTTCTCTGGTCCCTGTTCCTGTGGTGGAAGAACACTTATCAGGTAAGATTGCTTTTTAAAGTTGTCTTAAATGCTTTGTTTAAAAGAAAAGAAAAAGAAACAAACAAACAAAATAAACAAAAACCAAAAACCAAACCAGAGAAAATGCTGTTTCATTGTTCCGGTTTTTAATTTCATTTCAGTGATGGTAAACGTGGAGCCAAAGGGGATAAACCTGTTTATTCTGCTCAATATTTGTTCAAAAAAGTGGTATTCTGGCATCCATCAGGTTGAAATTTGGTATATTTGGTTGTTATTTGGTATATTTGTGAACCGTGTACTTGCTCTTCCTCCCAGAAACATAGCTTATAGGCAAGGTTAATCCAGTGTTGGCGGTCCATGTCCTAGCACAGCATCTGTAAGTTAACACATAACAATTGCTTCCAAGGATGGATTTATCTATCATTCTGTTCATGTATTTTCTATTGTCTTATAGGAATTCTGGTCATAGGAACTGTTTCTAATTGAAAAAAAAAAAAAAAAAAATGGCAATTTTGTACAATTTTTAGTAAAACTGTAGCAGGTAACCCTTTAGTTTCTGTGTTTCGAAAGAGCTATTTCCAACCTTTTTTTAACTCTCTCCATCTTGCAGTGGTGGAAGTTAAGGATTCCATTCTGCAGAGCCCAGTTCTTACCAATGAACTGTTAGAACTTTTGTAGGGAGGGAAAAGGGGAAAGGTTGCAGCTCTCTTCACTGTTTAACCACATGCACCACGTGTAAGTGGATAAATTTCTTTACCCAAGTTTTCATATAGGACGGTTTTGGTCTGCCAAGGCTTTTTGGGTTACAACTCACTGTCCCAGTAAGCATTCCACTGAAATCTGTTTTCCTAGTTGAACAGAATTAATTTATCAGCTAGGACTTCACTTTGCTTATACCTAAGTGGCTTAGAGGGCCAATGGAATTTGTGACCCACCTGAATTGTGACTGGCAGTGCACTGTGTGTGTGCGGTTTAGTCAGCTTATAATAAATACGAGGCCAGCCCTACTCGGCTAAGGTTGGAGATTGCTGGTCTGTGTAGACCTATGCTTTTGCACGAAACTTAGTCTTGTGATTGCTGCATTTTGATTTCATACTTATGAGTTCCAAAAAATACCCACCAAACCCTATTTAATATTTTAAAATTGGTGGCGGTTTTGGTATTTCCATTACCAGCCTTGTGTGTTGCGCCGGGAATGTCCAGTTCCTATAACTATAAAATTAACTATGAAAGTTCTCTTGTTGGTTTTTAGAAACTGGAGGAGGAAAAAGGCAAAAAGGAGAAAGAAAGACAGGAAATTGAAAAAGAACGCAGAGAAAGAGAAAGGGAACGGGAGCGTGAACGAGAAAGGAGGGAGCGTGAAAGAGAGAGGGAGCGTGAACGAGAGAAGGAGAAGGAACGGGAGCGTGAACGAGAGAGAGATAGGGATCGTGACCGAACTAAGGACCGAGACAGAGACCGTGAACGAGACCGAGATCGTGACAGAGATCGTGAAAGAAGTTCGGATCGCAACAAGGATCGCAGCAGATCAAGGTAAATGCACTTGAGTTGCTATTTATTTCCATTTTTTTCTTAGTTCTGTTTACTAAATGCATATAATTCAGCAGATCAGCTGCCATTAAAAAGAGAATGGTCCTTTTGTAAGATCAGGGTAAAAAGAGGCAATCAGATTTTTAGAAAATGTTGTGTTTACAGAGGTTGGAAGAACACTTGATTCCCTCCACAGCACCAGAATATAAGGACTGCAATATACAGTAAACAACCACTCAACCGTGACTTAAGCATAATGGTTTTATCTCAGATCTCTTTTATTTTTTCATGGGTAGCATTATTCCTACTTGAGGTTCTTTTATGGCACTATTTAAGGGTTAGTGCTCAAGCAGCTACTTTTAGGTAAATGAGCTTTTCCATATATTAGAAATAATGATTTATGTCCGTGAAGAAGAATAACTTTCAAGATGCTATAAATAGCGCATGATGCATTTGAAGTTAAATCATTTGATTGAGTGGAGAGGAAGGATCTGTACTTAACTTGGGACTTTTTCCTTCCTTCAGAGAAAAAAGCAGAGACAGGGAAAGAGAACGAGAGCGCGAGAGGGAAAGAGAACGAGAGCGCGAGAGGGAAAGAGAACGAGAGCGCGAGAGGGAAAGAGAACGAGAGCGCGAACGAGAACGGGAGAAGGATAAGAAGAGAGACCGAGAAGAAGATGAAGAAGATGCCTATGAACGCCGAAAACTGGAGAGGAAACTGCGGGAGAAGGAAGCTGCATATCAAGAGGTAGGTTGGGATTTTTAAGGTTTCTTATGGAAAAAAAATGGTTTCTGAGAGGTGATAAGTCCTCTATTACAAAAATACATAATTCTTTCTCCCTTTCCTTTTCCTAAATACGTTTTTAATCCTTTGACTACATAAATTGAGGTAGAATATGTACGTCACTGGCAGAACAAATTTGAGCTTCTTATTCGAGCATTCTAAATCACAAATAAATAATTTGCTTAATTTTAAAACAGTTAGTTTTAAACAATAATCCAAACTAACTTCAAAGTAGTACAACTGTTCTTACTGCTCATGAGATTGGAATGTGTTTTCTCTCTTTTTTTTTTTTTCTTTTTTTTTTTTTGTAGCGTCTTAAAAACTGGGAAATCAGGGAACGGAAGAAAAGTCGAGAGTATGAAAAAGAGGCTGAAAGGGAAGAAGAAAGAAGAAGGGAAATGGTAAGGCTTAAAGTTCTTGTAATTTTGTCCCCTTGTTCTTTGGGTCCCATTTAGAATGGAACATTCTACTGCTATCTTTCTGGATAATGAAAGAGATTTCATTTTGCATAAACAATACATATCTTTTTATACAAAGAAAAAAGTGTTAATAGACTTGAAACAGAAGTCGTCGCATAAGCGGGAGTACTATTGAGAGTCTGGAAAGTGAAGCCTAGTGGATTTGTCTTGGGAAGGGAAGAGGATGAGAAGTATGCAGCTGCAAAATACTGTACTGTGATAATCAAGTCCTATCGCAGCTGTAACCTCTGTGTCAGATTTGTAGCACATCTTACTATATGTTATATGTCATGCAGGTGGAACTAGTCCAGCCTTTTTACTTCCAACCTGCTCGTGTGCCTGAACCTTCTTCAACATATACTATTCTATAATATAAGCACTTTGTAAATGTCTGTCTTCAGTTCATTAGTTGTGAAGTTATCCCAGTTATCAGTCTAACACTTGGAGTTTTGTGCAAGAATCCCCCTTTGGAGAACAGATACTTCTCATAGTTTTGTGCTAAAGTGTAAGGAAGTTATTTTAAATTATGGTAGTATTACTTTTCTCTCCTCCTCTGGGAGAATTAGGAAGTGGATATGAAAAAGTTCTAAATTGGAGATGGATTAGGAATTGCTTCAAAGTCAACGGAAAGGAGAAAGAATAAAAAAAGACAAAAACCAAAACAAACAAAAAACCCACTAACAAACAAAAAACAAACAAAAACCCACAAAAAAAACCCCAAAACAACAAAACAAACAAAACACCACACCAAACACACCAAAACATAGCCCTTAACACACAAACCGAAAGAAGATTAGAAAATATATTGTTTTACGTGGAATCTGATTTTTTCCTTCTAGATGCATGAGAGGGAAAAAAATGTCTGAGTGTGACTCAAGGATATTTTGTATTCATGATCCTCCTAGATGCTGGCTATAGATGGCAGTTGTAGAGAGCACCTATAAATTTTGTGCTGAATTTACAACCATATTCGTAATTTGTTTTTCAAAGTCATTACCATAGAGATATCTTACTGTTGGTTTAAAGATACTGCTTAGATACAGGTTAGAATGTCCTAATTTATGTTCTCCTTAAAGAACTGCTTTAAATTTTTTTTTTTTTTTTTATATCAGGGAGGGGAGAATATCTCCTCTCTGTCACCCTTACCCCCTTCAGGTTTTGGCCTGTGCCTTAATACAGTGCCACTTGGTTTGGTTTAGTTACCCAGCAGGAGAGTACTTATCCTAGAAGTATGCATTAGATTTGTTTCTGTTCATAATAGCTAAATCTTTTCTAAAAAGCACAATTATTGAAACAAAACAGTACTGATAAAACACACTTTAAGCTGCCATATTAAAATATCCAATACCAGGCTTATAAATTTGAATTAGAATAATTTAGATCCTTCTCTTTTGTGAAGTTAAAAAAAAAAAAGCCTGTGTGTATATTTAGAACCCCTTTGAAATGCTAATAACAGAACAGACTGCAAATCAGAGACATGATCCCAGTCTGGATGACTCTTCAATCTGCTATTGAACATAATGATAGCAAGGTGACAGACCCGCCTGGAAGATGATGCAGTTCCAAAACCTTTCCATTTTCTGACTGGAAAAGTCTGTATTTTCAGTTTGAAGCATATTAGATACAACATTAACTTATTGCTGATATCACTAAATTTTAAACTCTTTGAAAGAAAACCAGAAATTATTTTATAACATTACTTATGTTTCAATTTCTTGCAGGCAAAAGAAGCCAAGCGGTTAAAAGAATTCCTGGAAGATTATGATGATGACAGGGATGATCCAAAATACTACAGGTATTGATTCTGAACAATAAAATCTTCATTGTTCATTTTAACACTGTTGTGGGGTTTGTTGGCAGTGGTTTATGGAGTTTATATTTGGCTGATTATGTGGCGATGTAATAGTTATATAATTATCTAAATTATCTTAGTGTCACTTGATAAGTGCCAGAGGGAAAAGGGAAGCTCCTTACTGCTTGTTAATGCTTGGGAGTAGCTGCTCATTCCTATCATTTAATTTATGGGTGAGGCAGAGAAGGGATCAAGAATGGCTCTACAAAAATTCACAATGAGGAAGCTGTAAATTGTACAAAGAACAAGCTTGTTAACTCTGGAAAGGGTGGGGAAGGTACTTCTGCACAGGACTAACTGCAATTTGCACCATCCTAATTTAGCAGAACTGGTTCTTGTCAAGTAAAAATCCTATAAAATAATTTGATTCTTCTTTAAGAAGACTGGCAATCACATGTGCTACATCTTTTTAATGTGATGGGGCAAATTCTGTATAGTAAGGTTGGGAACTGGTATTTTGATTCTTAGGCTATAAAAATAGAGGACATCAGATGCTTTTAGGGATCCTATTTTCATTTAGTGGAAGATAAACCTGTATCAGGTTTTTCTGATACAGAAGAATACAGCATCTGTGTCTTTTGTAGGGGTAGTGCTCTTCAGAAGAGGCTGCGAGACAGGGAGAAAGAGATGGAAGCGGATGAACGGGATAGGAAAAGAGAAAAGGAAGAATTGGAAGAAATTAGACAGCGCCTTCTGGCAGAAGGACACCCAGATCCAGATGCAGAACTCCAGAGGGTAAGTAGCTGTTGGTCTGATGGGGGGTGGGGGGAAGAAGCACCCTTGGTATTCTGGTGGAATTGAGCAAAACTGTGTAAGAGATGTGATAGTTAATATTTGCTCCATTCACCTTTTCTTCAGAAGAAGTCTAGATAAGCAGTAAGAACACTGGAAACAAAAAATAGCTTTCCAGATCTGTTTGGATGGAGTTCAAAACCAAATCTAGATTAATCAGTATTTCTGAATATAATGGCAGTAGTTGCATGTATTTCTTCTTGAGTAATAGAGAATTCTTTAGGAAACAGAGGATCTTTAGGTTCTTTTCAGAGAGTGTAATTTTTGAGAATGCTTCTTTTTTTGCTATTTGTCTGTTTCATTGTAGATGGAGCAGGAGGCTGAGCGGCGTAGGCAGCCACAAATAAAACAAGAGCCAGAGTCTGAGGAGGAAGAGGAAGAAAAGGCAGAAAAAGAGGAGAAAAGAGAAGAGCCGGAGGAAGAGGAGGAGGAGCCTGAACAAAAACCCTGCCTTAAACCGACTTTACGACCCATCAGTTCTGCTCCATCTGTTTCTTCTGCTAGTGGAAATGCAACCCCTAATACACCTGGTGATGAATCTCCCTGTGGCATTATTATCCCTCATGAAAATTCACCTGATCAACAGCAGCCGGAGGAGCATCGGCCGAAAATAGGACTTAGCCTCAAATTGGGCAAGTTTACGTTTTATTTTCCTGTTCCATATGGGATCAGAATGACCAAAAAAAAAAAAAAAAAAGCTGAATCGAGTAGCCACACACTTTTCCAAATATATTGTATGTTTTTTATGTACCTGTATCAAGCAGCTGTTATCCAGTTATGCTTGATTTCTCCTATACTGAAGATACATTTTATAGATATCTTTTCTATAATTGGTGGGAGGAGGGGAAAGAAGGGAGGGAAGATTTGACATCCACAAGACTTTAATTTTTCAGAAACGCTCTGAGCTGGGATTTATTCTTTCCACAAACATTTTTACCTTAATAGATATCTAAAGATCTCTTTTAAAACTTATTGCTACTTTTAATTGTTGTAAGTGTATTTAAGCCCTAGACCTTCTGTTTATTGACAAAGGCACTTTTTAAAAGAAGAGAACTGAAAATAAGATTACTTTTACTTCCTCTTAAGAGTAGCAGAATGAATTAATGATAATTGTGAATGGAACATGAGTGTAGTTCCTTAGTACTTTAGATCTTGAATGAAGAGAAACTCTACCTTATTAGGCTGATGAGATGAGCACCTTTCTTGCAGCTGGATTCATTGCAACCTTTCACTTCTGTGCTCTGCTTCTGATAAGGTTTGAACTGCTACAGTCCTCCCTCACTGAGGGTGCTAATTGGTTTCAGGGCAGAGAAAGATGACCCTATTTTTCAAAAATCTTAAACTGTTTGAGACTCTTACATCTTTTGCTGCTTTTGTAACAGAGTTTGAAAGATTACAAAGCTGATGCTGGGCATTCACAAGCATTTGTATACCATACAAACTGATATTCCTTACAGAAAGTGTAAAGAGCAAATTGACTTCAGTTGCAGTTTATGAATATGTTACTCTGTGTTTTGGGTTGTAGGTGCTTGCAATAGTCCTAATCAGCCCAATGCTGTAAAAAGGAAGAAGCTTGCTGTGGACAGCGTTTTCAATAAATTTGATGATGAAGACAGTGATGATGTGCCCCGGAAAAGGAAACTTGTACCCCTGGATTATGGAGAAGAAGATAAAAGCAATATCAAAGGCAGTGTCAATACAGAAGAAAAGCGCAAACATATTAAGAGTCTTATTGAGAAGATTCCTACAGCAAAACCAGAGCTCTTTGCTTATCCTCTTGACTGGTCAATTGTGGATTCAGTAAGTTAATTTCCTTTAGGCATTCACAGAAAAGTATCATTTTTTTCCAAACTTTGGAACTGAATACAGTGTCCCCCAGTGGATCAGAGTATCATCACCAAGTGGAATTAAACTTGAGTACTGTATTTCTTGTCCATATATAGTAATTATTCTGAAGTATGCCTGCTTACTTTTGTTTGGTGTCTCCTGAATTGTTGCTATAAGCTGTCTAGCAGTTTTATGGAAGGGGAGGAAAAAGGTCCCGTAATACCCTGTTTCAGTGGCTGTCAGAAATAATTGCAGATGCCAAATTGCTAAGGGTTATCTCATTGACAGCAAAATGTATCTCCTCCTAAATTGTTGTTTGGTTCTTCTAGCCGCCTCTCTGGCGGTATGGTTTCAATACAATAAATTTTATGGGTTTGTTGCCTTTTTTTTTTTTCCCTTTTCCAGACACTAATGGAACGTCGAATTAGACCGTGGATCAACAAGAAAATAATAGAATATATTGGTGAAGAAGAAGCCACATTAGTTGACTTTGTTTGTTCTAAGGTTAGTGTCTTCCATTTGATTTGTGAAGCCTGGGTTTTGCTCCCTGTTTAAGCTGCAGCAGTGACTGCAGGATCTGTATTTGAAGGCAGTCTGGTTTTAGCTTCTTGTAATCTGCAGTATTGGTGTAGGGCAGAGATGGTTGGTGTACTTGGAATCAATGTGTACCCTAATATTTTACAAGTGACTGCCATTAATGCTTATGGACATGCTGGATGCTATCCATTAGATAAGTGTATGAAACTGGATAAAGAAATGAGCAGCTGATCAGCAGCTCTTTATTTATCATTAGATTTCAGAGTTAATATCTCATTGACTATTAACATCTTTAATTTAAAAATAGGATTGTCTGAATTCATGGGAAAAAAAAGCCAGTAGTTTGATTTTACGTACATTTTTGAATTACTAGATTAACTTCTTCCAAAAATTTTTAGATGCTGTTGTTATTTTAGCAGTAAGTAAATGCTGAGGTTTTAGAGGTAACATCAGAAGTCATGCTATACCTTTTAGCTGTTGCATGACTAGCTTAAACTAGATTCTGTGTAGCTTCTTCCATCAAATGACAAACTAAATTCTAACAACTTGAGGTTTGGTTTTTGTTTTTTTGGGTTTTTTTAAATCTGTCAGTACAACTCTATAGCTTTTCACCAGTAGGGAATTTCAAAAACTTTTTTCAGCTTTCATGGTACTCCCATTTATAATGTCTTGTCTTGGTTTATCTTTTAGGGATACTGTATGAGAGGCAAATCAAGTAATAATTTTGTGGCATAGGTCCTTAGCAGAAAATGAAAAGAAGTTGTTGCATATTTGCCAAGCTTAAATTATTTTTATATGTATATATACATAAATATGCCATTTTCTCGTATTGAAAGACAACTTCTATGGGTCGGAAAAACAAAGATAATTAAATACTTAAAGTAAATTCAGTTATGAGGAGTGATACGGGGAGAATTTTGCCTTTGTCTTCCATTAGGAATTTATGGTTGAAGAAAGGGGATCTTATTCTTTAAATTAGGAGAGCTTAATTGGAGATGCAAGAACAGGCAGCAAATACAGGACCTGTTGAAACTCTGGAGCTTGTTCCTCAGTAACTACCCATAAGCTAACACTCTGATGGATTCTGATGTGATTTAATGCTAATTTTTGCCCTGGCCGATATTGGGAACTAATGAACTGCCTGTGGAAAGCATTCAAAATCCTTGAGATGTAACTTCTTGTTCAAAGATGTTTGTATAGTTTACTCTGAATTTTGATTTTAAAAGCATTTTGTTTCTTACAGGTTATGGCTCACAGCTCACCACAGAGCATACTGGATGATGTTGCCATGGTAAGCAGCAACTGTGGAACTGATACACCTTCTACATTACGCTGAAGCTAACAGTCAATTCAATAAATAGCAGTAGTCTATAACAGAAATACTTGGCGGTCATAGAACATGCATAGAAAATTTTCATTAGATAAGAAAGCTGCTTTAGATTAAACAGATCATGATACCACAGGCTTGATTTTGCAGTTACAGCATCTAGACAGAAATTACCAATCGCCGTTCAAAATTTCTTAGTATTCAGATATGTGGAATAAAGATTCTGTCCTTAACAGTAATGATCAACAATAACAAAACTGTATCAGAAATACAGACTTTTATTCCTCATTCTTGTAACTAGATTTTTATAATTAGTGATTTAGTGGGTCTGTTCCTACTTAACGAACAAAAGGTGATTTTTGTCTAGACGAGTAGTAGTAGTTGTAGAGAAACTTTATGAAATAATACTACTGTTCCACCATGTTTTCATACACTGCAAGGTTATTAGAATCTAATTGCTCATTCTCTTCCACTAAGGAAACTTGGAGGCAAAGTTGGTAGGAGCCAGATTCATAGCAGAAGTTAGTAAGCTGTTCTTGATGTGACTAATAGGTGACCTGGGGAACTTCCTGAGAGATGTTGTACATGCTAAGAGTTTGCATGGATTTAAGAAAAGCCTGGATAATAAGTTCAAGGAAGAGAAATCCCATCAAGAAATTACTTAATAAATATCCAAGGAAGTTCCAAGCTGAAAAGGAGCAGAGACTAGGAAAGAATTTATGGAAAATACCACATGTATATGTCCTGTTCTTAACATTCTTTCCAAGTCTGACATATCTTCCCAAGCCACTTCTGGAGACTAGGATACTGATTCTTTTATCTCTTAGTGCTCAACAGCTGCATTTTACAAGTAGAGGCTCGTCAAGTCAGGTGATAAATAGAGGACAGACAAATTCACTGGAAGCTTTATCCGGTGCCTTCCTCAAAGGTTTAGCTGGGATTACATTACATTCACTTTGTAGTTCTGATGTGTCTAGAATTAGGCTTTATTACTGGAATGTGTAACCTAAAAAATAATCTATAAAATGTGTATTTCCTACAGGTACTAGATGAAGAAGCTGAAGTTTTCATAGTCAAAATGTGGAGGTTGTTGATATACGAGACAGAAGCGAAGAAGATTGGTCTAGTGAAATAAAGCACTCTCCTTTCTTCTAGGGTTCCATTTCAATTCTGGGGGTTTTTTTGGCTGTTTTTTTTGGTTTTTTTTGTTTTGTTTTGGTTTTTTTTCATCATTCAAAGACTTGGAATTCTCTCTGTTCTCAGAGACTTGAGACCTGTATTTTTTTATGTAGAAAATGTGAAATTTTTTTTGTCCTCTGCTTTGAGGCCCCCTTTACCTTTCTCAGTTAGTTATCCTGCATTGGTTCTCTTTATAATTCACAAGGTACAATTACTGGTATGTTTTATAAGCTGCAGCTACTGTACACGCTCTCTGGTAATTTTATGTTACTCTGATTCTTGTAAATATTTAGGAAAACAAAAAGCACCCCTGTTTTGCAAAACATTTGCACTTAATGTGGAACTATATCAGTTACAGATGAAGACAAATTATTTTACTGCAAATTTATCAGTAATTTTTTTCCCCCTCATATTTTCCCTCTTTTTATTTCAGGAATGATCACAATACAATTGAAAATAAGTGGCTTGAGCTGCTTTCATGGAACAGCTTTGTGTGTTTGTTTGGTCCTGCATTTGACTCTGGAAAAGGAGTTCCCTCAGACTTCTCATTCTGATGTGAACCAGCAGTAGTCTTGGTATTTTGCTGCCTATTTAGAATTACTAATGAAGCTGGGAACTTAATCTCTTGCAGATGCTCTGCTTCTTTCCTAGCAAGTGCAAATTGAAGAACGTTTTTATTCTTTTCGCACTTAAAACAAGAGCAGGACCAATTGAGGAAGTGCTGTTCAGTGACTTTTTTTTTTTTTCTTTTAAACCTAGGATAGCCTCAATTTCATTTTAGCCATTCCATTTATCCCTTCTGTTGCCAAAATAATCAGATGGAATTTTTTTTTGGTTTTAAAAAATTATTTTTAGAAACACTTTTAGTATTTGGGAAAAAAAATACCTATTTGGATGTAACTGACCATAGTAGTTGACAAAAAAACTAAATCATAAGTCTTCAAACAAAGATGAAGTCTTGTTTTTATCCATCTTAAACTAGCCCCAACTTATGTTTTCTACTGTAAGCAGTCTGTTGTCCACAAAAAGAGGGTAATATTTTCCTGCCTTGTTTGTATGAGTTTTTATAAATCAGATGATCTGGTATAAATGATGAGATGTACTGTAAACTGCATTTTTTATCTCATACCTGGTTAAGAAGACAAATCGATAATGTGCTACAAGCTGTTTTGATTGCAGGAGGACTGTGTTCGAGGGAGCAAAGTGTCTCAAGAACATTTTTAATTTTTAAACACAATTCTTAATAGGAAACAAATTAAGTAAAGGTGTTCCAGTATCTCTATATTGTATTTAACTGAAGGATACAGGTTGACCTGTTGAGAAAACGTTAACTGTGACCTTGAGTTACTAGTTCTTTGTATCTGGAGAGGACACTTGAAAACACTGTTCTTAACAAATGGGATCGTGTAAAGGTTCCACCATGTAAATATTTCAGATATTAAAATTGTATATATTTGATTTAAGGGCTGACATTCTTTTGGAGTCCTGTGCAGCATGCAATTATATTTAACACTGCTTTCTGAATCAACGAGTGTTTGCAAATTAGGGGTTTTTTAAAAGCTACTCCCTGCTTTATATCAGGACTAGAAGCCTGCAAATGCAGATGTGATCCAAATATGTTCTTTCTCATTCCTGTAATACCACACACCACAAAATGGTATTTTTAACTCAAATTGTAATGCTCAGATGTTACTCTTATATTTTGACTGAGAATGTTTTGTTTTACTTACTTATATGCTGCAATCTTCCTCTTTTTTTTTTTTCCTGCGACTTGATGTCACCCTAAAAAATTACTTCCCCATCCAGCTTTGCATCAGCATTTACCAAAAATTCTCTAAATTCTGAATAAATTCAAAACTTATTCTGCTTGTAGTAAATGGAGAGAGAGGGAGAGTGAACTTCATGAGTGCTTTTTGTCCTGCTGAGACAGCATTCTCTCTCTCTCTCTCTTGTCAGTAGTAGTTAAACCAGCCAAATGCAACAAAATGCATTGTAATGCCACTCTGTGTCAGATTGCCTAATGTCCTTCTTTGGGATTCTTCAGTGAAAACTGAAGTTGTGAAACTTCACCTTATTTTCTTCTGTCCTAAAGCTGTATATTCTTGTACTCTATTATTTATGCGTTGGACATAAGCTTTTACCCATCCTTTCTTAATGAGACTGAAGTCATCTGGGTGAGGAAGACATTTAAAATTTAAGCTAGAGTGTTAAATATCCAGGTAAGTAAGTTTTTAGAAGCAGCTGTAACATACTAAAAACCTTAATTTTGTGGAAGTTGAGGTTTTCTTTGGTGATGAAAGATGAAAGGACTGTTCATTGTAGCATCTTCTGGCTTGGCTTATGCAAGTACTTCAACAAATTACAAACTTCCTCTTCCAGAATGCAAAATGTTGCCTTATAAAGTGACTACTAGTGTCTGCCTCTACTCAAATGAGCGTTACTGCTTCTCGGTGATAACAATTATATTTTGTGTCTGTGATGCTGGGGGTGGGGAGGAGGACACAAATTACATAGCAGTTAATATAGAAAGTAACTTTCCTTTGATAACTATTTTTCTTTCAGAATTATTGCAAGATAAACTTGGAAAAATTGGGGTAGAACAAGCCTTTTTTGCCAACATTTGCAACATTTTACTTGTCTGAACAGGCAATTTAATGCATGCTATGTGTATTTTGTTAGTGAATGCAGAGTATACTGAGACTGCGATGCCTTAGCCCAATAGTGTATTGCCACTAGGTGTTCAGTGTGACATGCTGGAGTGTGTTAGGGAGGTACTTCAAAAGTTACACATAGTGCTTAGATGGGGGAAAAGAAGAAAGAGGGAGAGAAAGAAAAAAATTACTATACAACAGAGCTGGTTATAGTAGCTGTTGATCTTGACTTTTCTGTGGAGTTAAGGCTTTACACCTTAACCTAATGCATGCCCTTAGTCCCCTGATAATGGTTCTGTGTAACAGCCATTCAGTGTTATTTGGAATATGTGAGTACAAAATATAAAGTATCTTTTTTTTATTATTATTAGTATGCACTGTATAGAAAAGGGAAACTCTGAACAATAAGATCTATTACCAGGAACAATCTATTTCTGTATTACTGTTAATCTGATGAGATATTGGGGTTTTTTTGTGTTCTTAGAATATTTAACCTGTTCACAGATTGATTCGGTCTTTCTAATTTTGGGTGTTTCCTTCCTCCCTTCTCATTAAGCAGAAGCCTGCACTAAAAATAACCATCTAGCTAGATGATTGTGGCTCTAAATGTGGGCAGGAGGAAGGCCCCAAACAGTAAGTTTAGTTTCTTAGTGAATTCCTGTTTCTTTCTACTAATGCTTTCCTGTTACTGACAGGGAAGCATTATATGTTTCATGCTTTCACTAAATGGAGTTTCTAGATAGCTGCTTGCAGGAGTGTTTTAGAAGATGGATACACTTAAAACTGGAAGCTGTTGGGTTTTAGATTACAGTAGGGTGACACATTTTCATATTCTATATATTTTCCTGTGCAGGAACATTAGATGTTGTACATGCAGAGTGACACGTTTGAGTACACAGCCAGGCAGTGTGAGCAGTGTAAGGTATTGTCAGTGGGCATTTCATCACAGATCAGACTGGTATCAATAACATAAAAAGTGACTAGTCTGGTAGAGCTGTATGTCCATGTAGAAAAGGAGGCTCAGGGAAGACCTTACTGCTCTCTACAACTACCTGAAAGGAGTTTGAAGTGACTTGTCAGTCTCTTAAGTAACAAGCAGCAGGACAAGAGGAAATGGCCTCAAGTTGCACCTGAGGAGGTTTAGTTTGGATATTAGGAAAAGTTTGTTCACAGAAAGGGTTGTGAAGCACTGGAATGGGTTGCCCAGATAACTGGTTGAATCACCAACCCTGGATGTATTTAAAAGTCGTGTAGATGTGGTGCTGAGGGACAGGGTTTAGCAGTAGACTTGGTAGAATTAGTTTAATGGTTGTAGTCCATGATCTCAAAGATGTTTATCAACCTAAATGATTCTCTGATCCAATGATCCCATATTTTGTTGGGTTTGGGGGTTGCTTTGTGTTTTGCGGTTGGGTTTGTTGTTTTTTGATGGGGTTCTTTTTGGTGTATTCTTTTTGTGGGTGTGTTTTTGGTTTGTTTTTTTTCCTCTTAACAAATAGTCCTTTGGTTAATGGTTAGGCATCACTTTTGGTCTAAAAATGGCTTTCAAATGCACTTCATATACATGTGACTTACTGAAACTCGGTACTTGTGTCAAAATGCTTATGCAAACATCACTTTTATGTGAATTACTCCTGTGCCACTTCATTTTCCCATAGCCCTTCCTGCAGCATAATGAAATAGTGAAATTATCTATTTTAAATATGCAGAATTACACGGTCCCTCAGATTTTACCTTTTTAATATATTTAGAATGATTAGATGTCGTAGCTTTTTCTGTATGTTAGTAACACGATTACGTTAGACACTTAAAAAGGAATCATGATTTACTCTTCAAATACCATGGACAGCAAGGTAAGTTTTCAAGCTTGAAATTGCTTCAGTTTGTACTGCAGATGAGCCACTGCTTTACTAGAGGCTTCTTGAAAAGATGCCACAGTGACTTTTGATTAAGTTTTAATATAGTTTCCACTTTGAAAGGTAGTGATCCCATCAAGTTATTTTCATAATCCTTTTTCATGAGACAGTTTTAAAGCAGGCTTACTATCTTATACAGGACTAGAATTCCGAACAACCACGAAGTGTATTTTCTCTTGCTACTCCTTGGCAACGTCTTAGCAGGCTCAGCAGAACATGCCTGATCTCCCTTGCAAGCCAACTCTTGGCTGAAGCTTCAAAAAGCGCTTCCCTCTCCACTACCTAGCAGCTCTCCTCAGCTGGGCCTTCAGTGACTACCCGCTTCTCTGGATTTCACGTCTTTGCTCACTGGCAAGCTTCCCCAAAGGCTCCTCCGTGTCGGCGGCCGCCGCTGCTGCCCGCGCGTATCTCCCTGCACCGAGAGGCCCCTCAAACTGCCGCGGTGGACGTTTGGGGTGGGCCTGGCGGCTTCCCCCGCTTCGCCTCCCTGCTTAGCTGCTGCTGCCTTCGGAAGTGAGGTCGCGGCGGCGGGCGGAGCCCGGGCCGGAAGCGAGAGGTACCGCGCTGCTGCGGGGCGGCGAGGAGCCGGTGGCGGAGGCCGTGTGAAGAGTGCTGTGCAGGTCCGTCTGTCAGCGGCTGTGCGCCGGGGGCGTGAGGGTAGGGGGTATACGGCGGCCGCGGGCACGCCGCCGGTGAGTGCGGGTCGCGGGTGCCTGCCGGGCCGCGCAGCGTTTGGGGCGCGAGGCGGGCGCGCTGCACCACCCGGAGCCGAGCCCGCTGGGCAGGCGACTGTGGGCGGCTGGGTCCGGTGTTCGTGCGAGCCCAGCGCCACTGGCCCGCGGGCGGGAGAGGTTCCTGGCCCCTCTCCCGGCCGGGCGGAGCGGGTCAGAACTGGGCGGAGTGGACACGCGTGGGGCCGCGGTCGGCGAGGCTGCACCGGGCCCGCGGAGCTGGTGAGGCCGAGCGGGGTCGGGTGGTGGCCCGACCCTCACCCCAGCCGCCTTGGGGGGCCTCCCCGCCTTCGTGGCCTTTCTGGGAGCCGGCGGCAGAGCCACTCGCTTTGTCTGGGACCTCGAGCCTTCACCTCTGGCCGTGACAGAGCAGGGCCTGGCTGCGTCGAGGCGGCTTCGGGGCAGGGCTGAGGGCCGGCTCCGGGGCGCTTGGTGGTACCCCAGGAAAGCACTGGTTGTTCCTTGTGGCTTGTTTGAGAGAGAAAACAGGGGGCGGGGCGGGCCGGGCCGCCTTGGCTGTGCCTGGGCGAGACTGGTTTTTCTTTCCTTTCTGAGTGGAGAAAGCATAGTTATTTAGGTGTTACCTTGGCTTATTAGGTTAAATGTCAATGCACGAAGACTAGAAGTTGTGACTCCTGTTGTTCTTGCTAAAGAAAGCCAAAGGAAACAAGGAAGAACTTTTCAAGACAGGCTTTTTTACTATTAGTGGCTTTATTAGAAAAAATGTTCTAGTGAGTCCCTTCTCAGATAATGCTAGTGAAAATTTAATTTGCTTCTCTCAATGTACAGTTTATATTTCATTCATTCGTAGTTAAATTTAAAACTCAAGAGTGTTTGTTTATTTAAAAATAGAAAAGAAAATTATTTGGGAAGATGCCCTGAGTCCATTTTTAGAGCCCTTGAGTCTTCAAAAGGGATATAAGTTTTGAGTTTTGACACTGTCATTCAAGCTTTAGTGCAGCTCTTCTATCAGTTACTCCTCTCTGTCTTCAGTTTCTCTCTGCTCCTAACCAGCTGTGGTTTTTTTTGTTTGGTGAGTTTGTGGTGGTTTCCTGTATCAGCATTTAAATAGGATTTTGCCTGTTAGTGTTTTGGGTTTGTTTGTTTTATTGGTGTTTTTTAGTTTTTGTTTTGTTGGGGGGGAGGGGGTGTTTGTTGGTTTTATTTTTTTTCCTTCCTTTAATTTAATTAGAATTTTGAGCTGCTGCTATGTGAAAAATCTCATTTTGATATGTTGCATTTGGGCCAAAATACTCTACTCTTCTTTCTGTGGTGGCCGTGTCACTGAGAATTTTTACCAATAGCAGCCTTAAAACAATATTGTTTATATTCTGTAGCCCAACCAAAGAATTAGAGCAAAAGCTTTAAAAGTGAAAGCAATGCAATGCCTATTTATTTTCATCTAATCTTACATTTTATTGTACTTTAAATTAGATTAGCTTTATTTTTAATTACCAACATGAAAGAGAGCCATTCTAGGGAGTACTGTATTATCTGTGTTATTCTGAAGAATTTGCATAATCCCACTAGTCTTGTTAAATTGCTGTTGCTTCCTAATGGCTCTTTAGGGTAAACTGCATCCCCACTGAAGTTACTAAGCACTATGCACTGGTCTTATACATTTTTTTTTTAAGTAGAGAAACAGCTCCTGCATTTAGTATGTCTGAGAATAGGCTTACCTTCTTCTTTAAGATTCTGTCTTGCAGCACTTCTGGCTTGTTGCTGCCACAAGTGAGAGGCCTTGCTTTGTGATGTCCTCCCTTGTATGAGTTTTGAGATCCCTCCATACATTAGTCGAGTACTTAAACAGCAGACAAATATTCTTATATTTTCCTGCATTTCTTTTCTTCCAATTTAGTGAGTTAAATTTACTGCTGAGTGCTGGAGTTGGCACAAGGTGGGAGTAGGAGCCACTTGGGATGGAAGTGGGGACTGGCACTACCTCCTTGAGGCAGTGGTTTATTCACTTCCCTATGTGTTGTGTAACCAAGGCAGTGATTTATCTGGCTCTGCTTATTCTTTCTCAAAATGATGTGGTTTTTTATTTCTGAAATTTAAGTGGTTACGTCACCCTTCTTCCTCCTACCCCTATATTGCTTTATCCTTCTTTGTTATGGAGCACATAGTTTATTCCCATGTGCATAGGAAAATGTTAGTATGTGACATTTTGATGGAAGAATGTATAAAGCTGTTAGAAGCATGTGGCATGTTTATGTACACTTAGCTGGCATGTAAAAGCTACTCCTAGAGGAAGCATATTGGCTCTTGAGGCTCAGCTGAAATACTATTGTGTGTAGGTCACTCTTAGGGCATTACAGTATTAAAGATGTGTCTAGATTTTAAATGATCAAATGTAACTCAGTCATCCTTCCTTGAAAATTCCTCTTGAGCTTATCAGCAATCCAAACCTGAACACCTTGGAGCAATTGTACTCTGCTGAGATGAAAACGTACGAGTTGTGCTCTGAGCAGGCCTGTAGTGCTTCTAATTTATTGCATAAGAAGGAATGATTGTGAGAATGATTAGTTTGTTGTTGGCTTACTTCCGTGGCTGATGAACTAATTTGATAAATGCCTAGATGCTCTTATGCTAGAAAATCCCTGTTATGACCTCTTAATAGATGTGATACAGTTCAGTATCATGGTGTAGAGTGAAAATGGTTGGCTTTGATCTGTGTGAACTCTTAAAAATCAGGGTAGGGAGGGGATGGAGAACCTGTAAGAACAAAGCCTTTTTACACATCTTTTTCCTTTCAGCATCTTGAGAGAAGAGATCCATTTTGTGTAAAATAAGTGATTTCCAGAGGACAGCCCTAATGACAGAACTCTCTGCGCATTTACCCCAGTTTCAGCATGGGCAGCTGACAGAAAACTTCTCTGACAACCACCTCAGCAATACCGTATGTAACAAATGTAAAATGTAAACGTAAAAAAAAAAATTTAAAAAAAAAAAAAAAAAATTAAAAAACCCCAAAAATTTATTACCTGGTTGCAGTTAAATCAAAATGATTTATGAGAGCAGATAAAAATCTGCTTCAGAACTCTAGAAATCAGTTTGTTGGGAGTAATTATTTCTGTCTGGACTGTTGTGGTGATATGCAGTGCCAAAAGAAGTATTCTGTAAAATATCTGATTCTAAACTCATTTTTATATAAAGATAAGACTTCCCTCTATTTTAAACTGGTGTTGGAGTGACCAAGCCCTCAGTGAAAACAAAATGGGGTAGGACGCTTGTGTGTCAAACCTTCAGAGGATTTAGTGATTTCTCTTGATCTAGCCTGTCTGTGGTTTGCTTGATTCACAGGTTTCTCAGTCACACAGTTAATTTTACTCTAGCGCAGAGCTTGAGGCCTGGGTTTTGTTGATGCTGTTGCTGGAGGACTACTCTGCAGGAAGAGCAGCACTGACTTGTACTTCTGAATAATTGTCAAGGTGCTCTCAGAGGTTTTGAGGGGAGGGGGAACACAAACCATAAAGTTTTATATGATCTCTTCAAAGGATGTAAGCACATAGTTGTGCTAAAACTACTCATACTGCACACGCTTTGGTAAAACCAAGTTTAGATGATTTACTTGGGTGTGGTGCTCAGGCTCTTGTATTTGTCATGCTCGGTTCTTTGTTCCTGCTATAGCTCTTGAATATCAGGCTTCCTTGTGACACAGAAATGCTCTTGTGAGGTTGGGCCACTTGTAACTGTGTTTATGGCAGTGATACAATAGAGTATTTTGATCCCTGTATATATACTCATGTATACAATCCGGCCATTTAAATAGAATTTTGAAAAATCCTTGTCTTTATCTCAGATCATCATCCTGCTATATCAGATATAAAACATGTGAAAATTTACTTTTAAATTATGAAGTCAGTCTGACATAAGACTTTACTAAATATGTAAAACTGTTAATAAAAAGTGGAAAGTCCTACTACATCCTTTGTGCTTTTACTTCAGAGGTAACGAAAAATGTTTCTTTTCATCTTGCACAGGTGAGAGATTAATTTTTATGCAACACTTCTACCAGATTAAGGCAGCAGAGGTCAGCAGTAAACTGTGGGTTTACCATCCTCACAGATGGTAATGCTTCTTCCCAGCAATGGGGGGTTGATGGTTCTATTTCCTTCTCACTAACAGGCTGTACTGATGAATAACTGCTACTAGTGCTTTTTCTTTCCAGGCTTTAGCATAACTTTAGGTGTAGTTACAATACATAGTTGTAAAAATTTTTCTTCCCTGCACACATCTACTTTGTTTCTGTATGTATATATATATACACAAAAATCCTTTCCTGCTTAGGTCTGTCTGGTTTCTGTGGCAAACAGGCAGTGTGGAAGATGGCTGAGTACTGTAATTTGCTATCTCCTCTTCCAGTCACACACCAAGTTCAGCCCAGTCTTCAATATCTGTCACTGTATAATGATTTTTAAATATAAATGATGTATGTGAGAACTAATGAAGTTTGGTGCCTGCTTTTAGGCAAGGCGGTCTGCTCCCAAGGTATAAATTTGGTTTTAATAAATAAAAACATTTTGTCAAATATGCTAGGTTTTTATCTCTTCGTTCAGGGGTACTGCTCTGGGTTTGCTATTAAGTATTTTCCTGATAGGGAAAAAACCCGCTTGAATTTGCTTCTGATATTGTTTATTCACCTGAAAGCGCGTAGTTCGTAACTTACGTTTGCTTACGGTGTTACAACAGGTGTTACTGACTTGTTAGCTTCAGAATTTTCACTTTTAACTATGTCTGAGGAAAGTGAAGACTCTGTTCCTTTGCTTCCACTTCAGCAAGAGTCCATGGCCTCTGCTCTGTTTAATACTGATCAGGTAGGATATGAGTGCACTTTGTTCTTTTAAGGAGTGGGACATGCGCATGTCATGTTTTAGCTACAACTATACTTTAGTAGTCAGAGAGGACAACTTTTTTCTATTTTAACAGCAAACGAGAGAATAACTCTTACAACTCTTTTGGTGCTGATCAGGTTTTCATGCACTGTGTTTTAGTAAAGGCAGCTTGTGATGGTGTCTTTGTTCCTAAGTAGTGAAGGGAATAAAAAGGCACATATTAGTCTAATTTCTTCAGTTGTTCTCTCTGTTTGATTTTACTGTTTTTTGTAGTCATGTGCTAGTTAATCAGCCTTTTCCTTTGGCTGTTTTTGTGTTTGCTTTGCAAAACTGTAGATTTTTTTTGTTTATTTTTTATATTTCTGCCTAAGATAGAGGTAAGTGCTTGCTCATGCAGGAAAAGAGCACTGTTTTCTGCAGAAACCTAAGTACTAGGTCTGCTTTACTTGTGAAGCATTCCAAGGCTCTGATCATCTCCAGTGCAGTGTTACTCATGATCATCTCAGTTTATTTAGGCAGGTAAGCTTATTGTCTTGTAGTAGACTGAGAGAAATAGAGTATTTTCACTATCAAAATAAAAAGGTTACATTTTGAGCTGTAATTTGTACAGAAGGACATTCAGCTGTAGCCAGCATTTTAGAACAAATAAACAGAATACCTTTACTTGCATTCTCCTATATTCCTGTTTCTATCTCTCTTTCAATACTTATAAGTGAGGACTTTATGCAAAATGCCAAGTGATTTCTAACAAATCTTTCATTTAGCAAGAAATAATTTAGAACCCAACATCTTTTTCAGGACATACTTTAAGTCAATGCTAATTTCAAATTAAGGTTAAAACCTTAATTCTAAAAATCTGTTTGCCCGATAGTTTTAATTTCTTAATTAAAACAATTTTAGATTATTTTTTTTCCCCTCACCTTATATTGAGTTTCCTTTTTGAAAAATGAAACAAGTTTTCTTAGAGAACAGTTCTTGAGGCCCTGCTGAGCTTCACTCTGAGGATACCACAAAAATCTAGTAAATAGGAAAAGGTTTTGGTGTTTACTGCTACACTGTAATGTTTTGTAAAAGCAAATTTTTCATGAATTGGGAAAGTTGTAAAGCTTCGGCCAACGTTTTACCAGTGTCAGTGTTTGCAGTTCGAAGTCCAGGTACTTGTACTCCTTAATCACTTAAGTGCTTTTGAAAACCCCACTATGACTTCCTGAGTGTGTACTTAACATTTTATCTTTTCTGAGGCCAGGGCCTGGAAAATTGTGTACAAAGACTCTCCAAATTTATTACTGATATATTGAAAGCTCTGGTGATTTAATGAGATACAAATCATCAGTTGTGTTTGGAAATGCTATTAAGGACAGGTAATGAGACTTTAGTGGTGCATGTTTAAGGAAAAAAATTACCAGCATAAGAGTACTTAAGCAGAAAAACCTGAGGTTATTTTTAGTGCCCTATCTTATGTCTAGAGCAATTTTATGAAAACTGAGTGATATTTTCAAGGTATTGCAAAAGGTTTACTGTACGCTTTAATGTAAAGCTGCTTTAGTGCACTTTAACTGAACTTTTTGTAAATGAAATAATTCAGAAGAAATGAGATTGATTTTGTAAGCAATCAAAACTTAGTGTTACAACTCATAAAACTCATATTAAACCTGAGTGGAAGGAACAGGAGCATTGGCTTTGGACATGGTAATAGAGTTAAAAAAAAAAAAAAGGTAGTCAGTGTAAACTGTTCCATTTTAGGGCTTATTTAGTGTAACTGGTAAACATAAAATGGTTTTGTTTCTTTCTAGTTCAGAACATGTGAAACATAGCTTACTCTTCTGTTGTGTTCTCTGTATGTACACAAAACATAGTAAAGGCTGCGTGCCCGTGCTGATGGGGCTTGTTGTAGAGTGAGCAAAAGGTTTGTGACACCAGGAGTGCAGGCCTGATCATTTACTTGTAGGTGGTATTCTCTGGTTTTTGTTTGTGTTTAATCTTAATTCCACAAGAAGTTTACTTCTGACTGTGTTTTAATTACATCCTTGCTGTCTGATGGAGCAGTATCAGGAAGGCTAGGAGGCTTTTTCATATTTGCTGACAAGAGTGGTGGAATTTCTTCAGTGTCAGTGCAAGGATGTGGCAGTAGTGTCCTTGGGAAGGGAAAGAAAGAATCTGTACGCTTAGCTCATCTCACTAAAACTTTGGGATCACATCTCAGTATAAAGACTGAGAATTACCTGAGTTTGATCACAATTTCTGTATCATTCTTGTTGCTAAAAATGGGAGAATACAGTATTTCATGGAACTCTGATTTAATACATATTATAGTTAGTGTACTGTAGTGACAGTAATGTGTCAAGGAAAGTTGAAATTTTCTTGGTATTTTCATGGAGTTAGGGTCATAAATGTCTGTTTGGCATTATTTCTAGGAACAGATAGAGTTAATTCTTGTGAAGCTTTGAATAATCTACTGTCATGCACCCTTCTGTCAACTGCAGTTTGGAGTAAGGAAAAAAGCATATGTCTTTGTTCAGCTTTTTCAATTCAGTTTAAAGGAAAGGTGACAGGCAATCAGCCTACTTTTGCTGCTGCTGGTTTTAATATAAATACTTCTAACAAAACCCTGTGTTCCCATTCTTTTGATAACTACACGATGCATTTAATTACTACTGTTCAAGTCCTTGCTGTGGCAAGTGTTTGTGATTGTAAATATTACCATACATGGTTCCTCCTCAAGATCGTCTTTACCTTAGCTGCACAAGAATAGGATTGTGGATACTTGCTGAGGAAACTGGCTTTTATGTGTTGCAGAATGACAACAGTGAAAGACGTCATCATGATAATAGTGAGCGCAGAAGGAATGACAATCCAGAGTCTGAGACTAATGGGCAGCCACAAAACAACATTCAGCAAGTGGTGGAGCAAGACGAAGAAGAAGATGAGGAGCTGACATTGAAATATGGGGCAAAACATGTGATTATGTTGTTTGTACCTGTCACGCTTTGCATGGTGGTCGTTGTTGCAACCATCAAGTCTGTCAGCTTTTATACGCGCAAGGATGGACAGCTGTATGTATCTACTTTCCCCCCCCCCCCCTATGTTTTCAATGGACTCAGATAATTTTCTTTACTCTCCGTTTCTTCAGGAGTCTAATTCAAACAGTGAACTCACTCTTGTCTCCCTTTTCCACCCCACCAGCCTGAAGATAGTTTTATTTTATTCCTTCCAGAAACCAGACTCTATATATGTGATTTTGTTGACATTTGTTGTCTGTCTGGTGACCAGTCAGGATAATATCTTCATTGTTACTGTTTGATTCAAATCCCAGTCCTCATTTTAATACTTCAGTGTGCCCTGTGGTATTTATAAACTCAATTCTGAGCCAAAGCTATTTCAGTTGTGCTCTGCTACAACACAAAGATTTTTGGAAAAGAAAAAAAGCCCGCTCATTTAGATGAAGTAACATGTATGCCAAGTTCTGGTCTGCCTATGCTGTTTGGTAAAGCAATTCAAATGCAAGAGGAAGGTAGCTTTATGAGATTCACCTCTGTTGCAGTTACGGAAACTTTATTATTTTTTCCTTTTTTCTCCTTTTCCCCAAAATATTATTGTTGCCAAAAATAAAGCACTTTTAATGGAAGTTGATTTGAGAGAAGGGAGATAAAGGAAGAATGCTGAACCTGTCAGAACCTGCAGCATATCAGTCTAAATGTTCCACCGTGAAAACGTTTAGACAAAATGATTCAAAGTGTGTTTGTCTTTAAAGAGTTCTTATAATAAAAGCCTGTCAAAGTATTTCAGTAAAGTATAATGTTCTCTTTTGCTCCCAACGTTCATCAAAGAATTACTTACTGAGATTTTACTTCTAGTGTTTCTCCTGTCCCTCTCCTCTCTTCCCCATAATGGAGTGGGGCTTTTTTCCCCCAGATTGTTTTATTTCTTTAAGAAAAAGAGTTGAGCCCACATACATTGTTTTGTTGAAATCACTGGGGATCCTTTCGTTGTAAAGCCACTAGATGGTGTGCTCATAAAGGTTTAGGTGCAATAATAGTCTAGTAGAGTCATAGCATGTGAGTAATTGTATCCAGCAATGTGGGCTTCTGGTTTTTATTTGTTTTACAAAGTAGAAAATAGTAGTAATCTAAGAGTGTAGGAAAGGCAAGTCTTCTAAGGAGCTTTTTTTTTGTTGTTATTTAAATTAAAAGTTTGCTAATGTGATACTATGCTGCTTTTCAAATTTTGCCTGTGTAGAAGACAGCTGTTGCTCTGAATTGAAAGATTACTGCAATTTCATTTGATATTGGCCTCGCATGTTGGAAAGATCTGTGCATAGAGTGGCTTTTCAGTTGACTCTTTGTTGTTGTAGCATCTACACTCCTTTCACAGAAGAGACAGAGACAGTAGGACAGAGAGCCCTGAATTCAATTCTCAACGCGGCTATCATGATCAGTGTTATCATTGTCATGACCATACTCCTGGTTGTGCTTTACAAATATAGGTGTTACAAGGTGAGTATATATATAATTTACTTGAATAATTGTGCTAATTTAATTTATTAGTACAGGTGAACAAGGATGGAACAAAATGAAGGGTTATCAAGGAGGAGTGAGCAAAAGAAGCAGAATTGGTGATTCAATTGTGAATTGAATTTTTAAACTTCTTCAGTTTAAAAGTTTCAGTTTTGTGGCTTCTGTTGCTTCGACACAATGGGGAGGCAAAGACCCAGTGCTGACACTGCTGTGCTGTTTTGTCAGGATTAGGGTGGCATTGCTTCCCATTCCTGTGAGATGTACCATGTACTGAAATTTAACTGTGGTCAAGAACTACAATTTACAGACCTCATCCTACAATTTAAAAGCTATTCAGGACTTCGGGGGTTTTCAGTCTGTCTCCTCTCCCCACCCTTCCCCCAGCGTAAAAGTCTTCCAATGCTGTGATGTGTGTGTGGCTGTCCATGCTAGGAGATACCCTTATAGCAAACACAGAGACTTTAGGGCTCTTTTGTGAAAGACGTCAATCAAATAATGATGTAATCTAGGCAAGTCCAGGCTTAGCATAAATAATTGCAGTGTAACCTGACTGGACGGAGTTGTTCATGAAAATTCCTGGTTGTCTTTTGGTCTTAGTGTTGACCCATTTGACAAGGCTTGGCCTAATAAAACTTTACAGTGTGCAGCCAAAACCTTGAATCTCTTTCCTAGTTGTAGAACAGGCAGTGGGATCCATGCACTGGCACAAAGATTTGCTCTGCTTTATTTTGTTTTCAAGAGAGAAAAATGGTTTTGGGTGAAGCCCCTTTACAAAGTACATGTGGAGCAATGGGGGAAATTATTTTTGCCTGAAATCTGCATATAGATTGTTTTTAAAATATGAACCTTCTCTTTTACTACGATGTGGTGTTGAACCTGAACTGACAAAGTTTTCTTTCTAAACTGCCAATTCTTTTCACTCTGATGAAGTCAAATGATTGATGTATTTCAGCTAGTTTCCTTGGCAGTCAGTCAGTTCTCATCAAGTGCTGAAGGTATCAAATGGTTTATATAAAGTTTTTCACATTTCTGGCTGCCCTCTTGACCTTACAGAGCACTGCACGTTCTCCTCACAAAAGTAATTGTGCTAACTAAATCATAAGAATGATTAATCAACAGAAGTTATATTTGATGCTAATTAAAAGAAATAATTAACTTATTTTTAGAATTGCTGAGTATTTCTGTGCTGCTATATCAGAATGATGTAAAATGTAGTTACCTGTCCATCAAATTTTATTTTACATGCAGTTCTACCTGTAGAATATAGTCCAGATTTTGGGGAATGGAACTTGAATGAAAGTAAGTTAGGCCTCCAGCTGGTAGTGATAAATTACTTATCTCACAAGATTTTTATCTGAAAACCCCTTTGAAGAAAGGGAATACAATTTCATCTTCAGTGCTGTTAATTTTCTGTGTTTCTTCTGTACGTGATAACCTAAGCACGTTCCTGATTCTAGCTCCTAAATCTAACCAGAAACAGCATCTTCAAAGCATCTTCTGTATTTGACTAGCTTTTCTTTGTAACAGAGTTTATTATTTTCTGCATTCTTCACTGGTTTATTCTGCCTAACCAAAATCTGGCTGCTGTAGCTCATTTTAATTCTCTGCATTTTGCAATCCTCAGTTTTTATTTAAGTTTTAGCAGGCAAAGCCAACTCTGTACCAACAGTCAGTGTTGAAGCTGTTGTCAGATTAAGAGTGAAAATTATTTAATTAGAAGGCAATGAACCTGTCATGGTATCCTGCTAGGAAAATGCTGGCCAAAACTTAGAAGAAATACTTTGGAAAAATCAATTCTATGAAAAGAGGCTGGTGTTCTGGAAAATGCTATAGCAAATGAGATACATGCTGGGAATAAAAGAAACAACTGTCTGTAGAATGCCAGCTTCTGTCAGCTCTTGAAACTACCTCCTTTAGTACTGTTGACAGCAGCTATAAAAGTGTGTGTAAGCATTTGCTGAACTAAGGCATTGGTGTTGAGCATTGTTTAATATTTTAATCTTTACTAGAGTGAAACATTAGTATTTAGTATTCATGCTATTTTCTTAAGTGGTAAGAAAGTTCAAGTGATTAGAAGAACTGCAGCTAGAAGTCATGTTGTCATTAAAAGAAGTGACACAGCTTGCTTTGCCATTTACATAAAAAGGTTTCAACTAGTTTTACAGAGAAATAAAATCACTCTTGTTAGGTCACTACTTGGATATATAGGTAGCTTTGCAAGTTGTTTGAAAGTTGGATTCTGGTTTAGGTACCGATCAGTCTTCAGCTTTAGTGTGTTTCCACCCCCCCCTCCTTGCTACAAGTGGTAACAGTTTGATGGACTGAGGCATATACTTTGTCAGTTTCCCTGTGGAATTTTTACCCGATCTGTGCTTATTACATGTGGGAAATTCTTAATTCTTTTTTTGAGAATGCACTAGCAAATATGGAAAGTAAATCTGCTAGATTAGCAAGTCAAAGGACAGGTTTTATTAGGTTGAAGGTTAAATTTCAGCCTGATTTGGCAGTGTGATGGAGGAGAATGAATGCTTAAAAAATTGCTGAGAAGTTTAAAAATGCTTATGAAAAACTTAGTATTGGACTAAATGTACTAAATTACATATTAATAGTTTGATTCCTAATCTGCTGGATTTTTGAGGCTTAATTTGCCTCACATAAATTTGATTCCTTTAGTCTGTGTCTGTATGGGCTTTACTTTTAAATTAACTTCTGCAAAATATTTTAAAAAACTGTAATATAAAATGCATTCTACTACATATCTTTCAGAAGAAGAGAAATAGTTAACACAATTTCTAAATAGTTTCTGAATACTTTGTTCTGGTGTACTTATATAGCTAGTTTAACCAGTTAATTTTCTACTGAGCAGTTCTAGTTGAAGCAGGATTTCTTATGCAGCTTGATTTTCTAGATTATTGCTTCTGACCAGTTTTGTCTTGTTTTATGCATAAGATTCTGTGCTGGGAATTTGGCAAATTCCCAAGTAAATTTCATTGTCAGTTCAGAGATTACCAAAGGTACAGGGCTCTTCAGTCTTAAATTTTTAATTTTGCACAGTAATATTCCAAGAGCGGTATGAACTTTTGTCAGTGTAAATTCTGAGCTCCCACCCTTTCCAAGATTCAATCTATGTATATCCCTGCTGAGTATAACCCCAAACTGGTTTTTGTTCCCTTGTTGGGCTGTATGCCTGCTCTCGTATCAGAAGTATGGGTTGTGTCTATAGATGATTGATAGAGAATATAGAAATCTTTAGTCATCATCATCGTTCTGAATTCCAGCAGATAAGCACTGAAGGTCTTTCTGGGTTCTAGCATTTAATTCTATAACTGTGTCCTGAAAATTATTTGGAATCATAGCAGGCTCTTTAATTGTGCAAAAATGAATAATATTTTCCATCGACATTAATGCTGGACACTTGTGCTATGTTATCAAAATGGCCTAGAAATATACAATCAGTAGTTTTTTCATTGTATAGAACTTCTCTTGAAAGACTACAAAGCCCTTTAAATTCCTTAGTGTGAATTGAAATACAATAATGTGTAACCAAATATGAATTTAGCAACAATCAGGAAAGAGAGATCTGAATAACATTTTCATGCTTTAATCAAAAGGGAAAATAAAAGCATTTTGAAATAGATACTAACTTTAAAATAACAAAGTTAAAACAAAACAAACACAAACAATCAAAACCTGCTTTTTTTTTTTCCCCTCCTCCCAGGTGATCCATGGCTGGCTTATAATTTCTTCTCTTTTGCTGCTTTTCTTTTTCTCATTCATCTACCTGGGGTAAGTGAACGAAAGCATTAATAAGCTATTTATAATATAGCATTTTGTGTATGTATTTTAGAGCTAGCCCTTGAATCCTAAGAAGGATAGTGAATAAGCTATTGCAGTACATTTTTTATTTTTGTACATGTTCACAGAATCCACATAAAAAATACTTACGGGTTTATAGTGCTTCTGATACTGTACAGAAGCTGTCAATCACATGCATCACCAGAATAAGCTGTCTTCTCAGGGTAGCTTATTTTGCTGGCATATCTTCTGAGAACTCAATTTTTCACAGCCATATGACTCAAAGGCAGTTGTTTACATCATGGCTTAGGTGGCCTTTAGGTACAAAGGCTGTTTGCATGGGAGTGGCAGAAAAGAGTCAGTGGAAAAGAATCTACTCTCTCACTAAAATATATTCAGTGCTTTTTCTTTTCAAATTTGGAAGCAAGCCTTTATCCAGACAACAAAAAGTTGCACATAATACTCAATATTCTCTAAAATGAGCAACCTGATCAGGCTTTGTAACTAGACATGCCATGAAATTATTCTACTGTGTGTATTTTTGTACCACTTGATGACAGATACACTTCTCTTTGAATAAGCTTATTTAATTTGTTCCCTAGGGGGGGAAAATGGTGTTCTTTCAGTCATTAGTGTTTTTGTCAGAAGTGACCTGTGCTACCTTTTTTGATCAGTGTTTTCTCTAACCTTAATAATGACATTTGAAATAAAAAGAGCACGTGTGCCACATGTGTGGTGCAGCCAGAGTGGAGACAAGCTGTGCCAGCCTCACTTCCTTCAGGTTTGGGTTGGAGCTGGCACTCTGCTGTGAGTGTGTGTGAGCAGAGGGACTGAAGGCTTTCCTGACACTCTGTTTTCCTTCGCCTGTCCCTGCTGCCTCAGAGCAGTGCTGGCTTCCTTTTGCAGAGATCCAGCGAGTGAGGAGGGACCAATTGTACATGATGGTATTCAGGGGCGTCCTGTTAACACTACACATCTCCAAGGGCAGCTGGTAACTACTCCCAGGCATCATGCACATTATAAGGTTCTTAGTGGCTTGATAAACTGGTAGCAGCAGAATCTACAAAAAGCGATCGCAACAGTTTCTTCCCTAGATCAGTAGAAATAGCCTGTGGCTTGGTGACAACATATTTGTCTGGTTTGGTTTTACTTATTGGGAATTAGTTTATTGTATTTGGTGTGGCAGAGTGACAGGATTAATCCAAAACAGAAGTCTTTTTAATTCTGTGTTTGTGGCAAAGAGTAAAATAAAGTAGCCATGTATATTTTGCTTTGAAGTTAGCAAAGTGTTTCCATTGCATAGGTGGCAGATAAGTAGAGAGATCTGTTTACATGCCTTTGAAGATCCATTATAACCTCCCAGGTTCTGATTTTTAAAAATCATGAGCCTAATCAAAATGACGGATTTTACACTAATGGCCTTTCCTGTCTATTTCTGCTTTGATTGAGAAGGAAATAACATTTTCAGAAAAGGTAGAGTTGGTGTGAAGCAAACACTGGTAAAGTGATCCCCTTTGTGAAGAATAGTTAAGTACTAATTGGAGATAGTGGCACAAATGTAAAATTCTACAATTAATATGAAATTTAAAATGTATATATATTCTAAAGCTTGCATCTATAACTTGTTTCCAACGTTTTAAGCTAATGCAGTCCATATTATTTTCCTCTTTTTTTTTTTTTTTAGTGAGGTTTTTAAGACGTACAACGTTGCCATGGACTATATTACGGTGGCACTCATCATCTGGAACTTTGGTGTTGTGGGAATGATTTGCATTCATTGGAAGGGTCCACTTCGGCTCCAGCAAGCATATCTCATTATGATAAGTGCTCTCATGGCCTTGGTGTTCATTAAATACCTTCCTGAATGGACTGCATGGCTTATCCTGGCTGTCATTTCAGTCTATGGTAAGGTCTGGGGCAAGGCATGATAACAGGCATTATGGTGAAAATTTCTTCTAGTCCCTGACTTTTCTTTTTGTCTGACTAGACCTTAAAAAACAGCAAAAGTTTGTGTGGGGTAGGTATCATCCAAAGTAGTGGATAAGGTGATTACAGACTTTAGAAATAAGATTGTGATCTAAACTGAGATCAGTCCCTTTCAGCTAAGGGTGTTGAGTGATTCTCTGATGCCATCTCATGTTTTCTGGAGTTTCTAGATTCTTTGGGGAGGAGAATTGAAGTAATTCAAGAGAGGAGGAGATAAGACCTATGTTGCCATTTTGATCTCTTCTATGAATGTGGAAAGATTCTGCCTTCTCATTTTCCCCAAGAATCCTTGCAAACTACTGTACATTCAGAATTTAGGAGCTTGTTGTTTGGGTACAGTCCCATACAGGTATAGATAGATCTGCCCAACCTATGAATTGCTCAAATTTGTGGACATTGAAACAACACCTGACCCACATCTAATAATAGAATGGGAAGGAAGCAAGGAAGGACTAAAGGCAGTTTTCATTGCTGAAAGTAATTCTTCATTTAGAAGGATGTAGTTGTGAGATTTGTTTCCTTGATTATTTAAAAAAAAAACCCTCATTTGAATTATCACATATTACACTTTTTAGAATGATAACTGGTACCTAGGTGTAGTTTTTTCATAAAGCTTTAGAAGACACTGGATACTTCTGGTAAGAAGATCGCTCTATATCCCAAATACTGATTTAGTTCCCAGGCAAGACTAAAATCCAGTTGCTTAGACATAATTAAAACACTGCATCTAAGTGTATCCATGAAAATGTGCTCATCATGAACTTTTTTGGAAGCATGTGTGATGAATATGCACTCTGCAAGTCGTTGATAATGGTAGAAACTGAGAATCTGTCCAGTTGTAAAAGTGCAGGGGTTAGTAAGTTTTGATTGGTTCTGGTAGGTCAGTGCACTCCATGGGTGTCCTCTTCCTTCAAATGGAGGAAGAATGTCACTGGTGTGTATGTTTATGGATCATAAGGCATACTAAGAAAACCTTCCCATCTCTCCTCCCTATTTCCGCCCTTCATATGACTGGAACAAATCTGAGTATTCCGAGCATACAGCCTTCATTCAGTGATTACAAAATAAGATTGCTCTTCAGATCATATTCCAAGACCATAACATGGTTGTTTTGGGTAAAGGGGAGGTGAATTTCAAAGCCTGTGACCCCACACTAAGAATTCTTTACTCGAGCAGGACCAGCAGTGATGCTAGGACAGGTCGCTCAGGTGCAGGAGTCCTGCTCTGTGCAACATACAGCTCCTGACAAGTCAACTCTTCCTTTTGGTGTCAGATTTTGGTTCAAATTAATTTAAAGACATATAGTGAGTGCACAGCTGCAAAAGGTAGTAGCAAGGTTAATATGTAAATGTTACAGCTCCCTGTCTAAATACGCAAGACAAGGGAAGAGGAGCTGAGGTGGTTAGTGGAATTGCAGATTTCATTAACCAACCACCAACATTCAGGTGAGAAAGTAAATGGAGCATCTGGTTTTCTTAATGCTGTGCTTTGATCTGCATGAGTAACTTGTGGACTCAACCTGTTTTGGAAGTGATTGCTTTTTGGTCAGTTTTTACTCGCCCAGTTTCATATGCTGTCCCATGAACAAGAATTGAGGAAAGCAACAAAAAGCTTCTGTTCTTTCTTATGCTAAACAGGCTTTGAATGCCTCTCAAATCCATGGAAACACAGCATTTTTCCACAATGCTTAATAAAACAGAATGGGTTTTTTTTACCTCCCTCTTCACATGCACATTCACTTTTTTTTTGCAAGTGGGAATAAATTGGCAATCACGCCTACTTTGTAGAAGTTATGTAAGCCTTACCTGTTGTCTAAATTTGTTTTAGCATTAAACTGTTAAAGCTTTGATGATAGAAAGTAAGCTTGAGTATTTTTAAGATGTTAGTCAAACTTTCATGAATTATTTGCTTTCAACTTCAAGTCAACATAGAAACACAGATAAAGTGAGGAACATCACATGTTTTTTATATATCCATATTTACAATGTACATATTATAGTAATATGTAAAATAGGTTTTGTAATTGAAAATATTCAAAGCTGTTCCTCCAGGATACTGACACAGTTGTGACCCATGGCTCTCTCAGAAGCCTGTGTTCAGGGTAGCATTTGATCTTATTCCAGTCTCTGCAAGTGTTACAGAAAAACCTTCTTTTATGTGTCCAGTGTTGTAAGATCTGTTCACTCTTCTGTTCAGATTTGGTTGCTGTCCTGTGTCCTAAAGGTCCTCTTCGTATGCTAGTTGAAACAGCTCAAGAAAGGAATGAAACTCTCTTCCCAGCACTTATTTACTCCTGTAAGTATGTTTTGTTAAAAAAAGCCACCCACTCAGCTGATGTGATTTTTCTCATTTTTCTGTGTTTTAATATGGTGCTTGTCAGCTGGAATTCTTAGTCTGTTCACTTGTGTCTCAGTTTTCTTTTCACTGTTGACTTAAAGTGTGGAATATCTTCTGGTCAATATCTTTCAAGATAAAAACCAGCATGTTTGGTTAGAGAATACGAACAGAAGAAAATGGTAATATACCTTGTTTGGGCCAAAGAAGGATGTCATTAAGCTGTGAATTAATCCTACTCAGAGGGAATACTTGCTTTCAGAAAATACTTATCAGCTCTTGGTGCTTAAATAACCTCTGTGTTACTGTAAGGACAGGGAGAAATTGCCAGAAAGAGACTCATTTACAGAACTGTTTTCTCCAGGACTTGTCTTTTTTGATACATCATTTTTCCCTGCAGTTGCAAAACTAACCAACTGAATGCTAATTGCTGTTAGGACCTGTGTATCCATTGGTACATAATTCCACTGTTCCTGAAGTTCCATGTTGCTAGTCGTAATCATACGGATAAACAGTGAAACAGGTTTAAGTCATTATGCTATTGGTGCTCCAAAAGGCCTGTATTTGGAAGCAGGAAGTGTGCTGTGGACCGACTGGCTGCTTCAGGGATGAGTTTACAGAAGAGAAAGGGGATTGGTTTCTTCATCTGTCACTCTTGCTGTGTTTGACTGATACCACTCATAGCTGTTCTGTGGGAGGAGGAGAGATTAACGCTGAGAAACCACAAACTTAGATGATGTATTTTAATTCAAGTTCGACAACATTTCATTACCTCCAGACTGCAAAATTCTTTGTGATGGTGGGGACAAAGCACAGTTAACTTTGATGCAGATACTGCCTCTGAATTGAGGTACCTCATTACCAGTCTTAATAGACCTTTTTACTTGCAGATGAAAGAACTGATTAATGGAAAAAAGTAAAGACATCGTTGATCCAGATTTTCAAAGCTGGCCTTATATATAGAAGTAAAATCATGAACATGTGTTGTGGCTGGTACTGGCTGTGTTCCAGATATTACTGTGCTTTAATGAGAGTAAAATTGACTGTTGCAAAAGATAGTTGCATCTAAAATAAAATAAAAAGAATGGATTAATGCAAGTATCTCCATTCTGCCCTAGTAAGACCACATCTGGAGTATTGTGTCCAGTTCTAGTCTCCGCAGTTCAAAAGAGACAGAGAAATACTAGAGGGAGTCCAACAGAGAGCTATGAAGATGACTGAGGGACTGGAACATTTCTCTTAGGAGGAAAGGCTGAGAGACCTGGGGCTGTTCAGTCTGGAGAAGCCTGAGAAGTGATCTTATTAATGTTTACAAATATTTGAAGGGTGGGTGTCAAGTAGAAGGAGCCAATGTCTTTTCAGTGGTGCCCTGTGATAGGAAAAGAGGTAATGGCCCCAAACTGGAACACAGGAAATTCCACCTCAGTGTGAAGAAAAACTTTACTGTGAGGCTGACAGAGCACTGGGACAGGCTGCCCAGAGAGGTTGTGGAGTCTCCTTCTCTGGAGACATTCAGAATCCTCCTGGCTATGTTCCTGTGTGGCCTGCCCTAGGGGATCCTGCTCTGGCAGGGGAGTTGGACTTGAAGATCTCCAGAGGTCCCTTCCAACCTCTACCATTCTGTGAATCTATAATCTCTGAGTTGCATATATCTGACGATTAGCTATGCTGGTGGCTTTGAATTTTTTTTTTTTAATAGCAACAATGATATGGCTAGTGAACATGGCTGAGGAAGATCCAGAAGCCCAACGGAAAGCTTCCAAAAACTCCACTTATAAACAAGGTGAGGGGTTTTTTTTTGAGAAACCTTGATAATTGTAATTTTAGTGGAATGTGTGTTTATGGATACTTTAAGTTGTGGTTGCTGTAGAAGAATGAAAGCAGGGAGGACTTATTAGGAATGATCCATCTGTCAAGACTTCAAAAATTGCTTACTTGTTGTTGATGTTCTTACATTCATTTTTGGGGGGTCCAGGATCTTGGTTGTGAAATGACAATAGACAGCTATGGACTGAGCACAGTTGCTTGTCAAATTGGGGTGATACAGTACAATGCTAACATGTTTATACTTGTATTAAACAGAAATGTGACTAGCTCTCCTGACTATGCAGCTATTGTTTAAAACATGGGGGTTGTTTGTTTACATGTATTGGAGCAGAGTTTCTGAATTTACCACACTTGAAGAGTATGAAGATGTATATAATTTTCAATAAGTTTTTCTATTTTACTGAAAAATTGTCAATGTTGGCTAAAGAAGTTAATGAAATGTTAAATGAGAGTTTATCCTTAAACTGCAATCTTTAAATTAGGTCACCACAGAACTTCTGCTCTGTTACATTGAAGCGCTCGATACTAGGGCTTGAGTGCAATGTGTAGATGCTGTGACTGCAGAGTACTTGTTGACTCCTGATTTTTTTAAATAAGTGTTAAAATCCTAAGTGAAAATGTCTTGTAGTGGCGTGTGCCCATGTTAGATATCGCTAAATCTTATGAAATGCCTCTTTTTTCCTCATTCTTCTATGATCTCACGTGCGGAGAGATTGTCATGTTTTAGAGGGCACACTTTTGAAGATCTTAAATGCCTTTCTTCCTTTGAGCCCCGGCAAATCAGACTCAGAATGAAGATGCTGAAGCAGATGATGGTGGCTTCAGTCAGGAATGGCAGCAGCAAAGGGATAATAGAATAGGACCCATCGAATCAACACCTGAATCACGTGCTGCTGTTCAGGCTCTACCCAGCAACTCTCAAACAAGTGAAGACCCTGAAGAACGTGAGTATGGAGCACTATGTATGACTTAATACATCTGAAGTTACTTAGTCTTGGTCATCCTGACTGCACAGATATAGTAGTACATTGTGAGCTAATAGTGTGCTGAAGAGCTGCTCTTGCTCATGATCAATACTGACATACCTCACAGAAACGGGTGGAATTGCTTTTTGGTAGCTTTTGGTTTTGATGCAGGAGTGAATGATATTGGTCAAACTGATCTTTGGTTTCATACACAGACTCAAAACTTTAATAGCACAATCAGCTTTCAGACCATTATACAGTCAGTTGCATTAGCTTCTGTCTTTGTCCCATAGTGTTCTGCTGCGTATCACCTCTTTTGGATTTTAGGCCCTGTAAATTCAGTCATTAATGTTTTTTTTTTTTTTTGCCTCAAGATTAAACTACTGCAATCCACTCTGTAGAAAGCAATGTTTAAAACCTAATTGGAGATTGGAATGAATGCAGAATACCACAGGCTTGCTTATTCTTCTCCTGAATGTTGCTGAGGTGCAGTATCTTTGGAGAGCATATGACATAAATAGTCAGATATCTGTTTTAACAGACTTAGGATTTCCAGGTAGAGTTTAAGCTGCTATTAGATTTGCAAAGCTCTAAATAAATTAGGGTCTGCCTGTCTAATAAACTGCTCTCCCCATGTGATGCTGCCATATTTAGCAGGTGCAGCTGCTTCCTCTGATTCTCAGGTGTTCTGTTTAAAAATACAGAGACTTCTACTTTAAGAATAATTTTAGAATTTACTTTGTCCCCAGAATTCCAAATGTAAAATTCCATTTTCATTTCTAGAGCTTAGAAAAATAACATTAAGACACAAAAATTTTAGGAATTGGGCTATTTTAGTTAGTTAATGGGTCGACTAAAACTCTAGTCTGGCCAGAATAATAATTTTCTCCTTCCTGTGTTCTTACAACAAGTAATAATGATAGATGATGTGCAGTGATCCAGTCAAACTTGTCAGCCAGCATTAGTTTACGAGAAGTTTTGGAGCAGCTTATTTGAAATTTGGAGAGTTGGCTTGTGTGGAAGGACTTATCTACAGTTGCCTTTGCTTATTGTTCTGTCACACTGAAAGCAAGCAGCCAAATTTGGTTTCAGCAGTTAAACGGTGTTTTAGTGCTTAAGAGCTTTTCATGAATGCACTGTTCTAAACCATATACTGGAAGCTGCCTTTTTTTTCCTTTTTTGTTTTCCTCCTCTTTTTTTTCTTTTCTGACTTTTTTCTTTTTTTTTTTTTTCCCCTTTCTTTTCATCCCCACTGATGAACCATACACCTCTGTTTTGATGCTCTGAGTTCCTCTTGGAACTCTAAAGTGAGTTTTGGGCTGAACTGTAATCAGATGACAAAGTAAATGACAGGCCAAATGAAAACAGCTGGTGACCTGATGTTGGCCTCTCTGACTTAATATCTTGGACTGGCGTCGCTTGGAAGTGAACTGGTGTTCAGGAAATCTTCATTATTTTGTTTGCAGAAATAATTGAGTATTGTGCTCCTAGAGTTGTTACTAAGGTAGTAATTACTGTTTAAAAGAATGAGACATTAACTCATGATTTTTCCTAAGCCTCACAGCCTCTGTGATATGACTAATTACACAAGTGCATTTTAGAACTACTTACAGTTCTGTAGAAAAAAAATTGAGGGCAGTAGAATATTTTGCTGCATATAAGTTTCTAACTGGCAAATAAAATATCTGCAAGGGACTTAGATGTTTTCCCTCACCCTCAGCCAGCTTACAGGAATTGTACTTCAATATTCTGTTGAATGTGACATGACAACCAAAAGTGAACAGACTCTCAATAAATGTAATTGCAAATATCTGAGTTTGCATATATCACATTTATATGTGCAAGAGACTGGGAGTATAGAAGAATTCTAGTTGTAGGTTGAATTAATTGAATGGTGTGATGTTCCTAAGCCATCTTGTTTCATGAGAGTTTTTCACTTGATTGAGAAGTGGTACTAGTTTTGAAAATAAGATGTTCTTATTAACAAATCTGATTGATACTTAATGTAAATCTGGTTTATTCTCTGACAATTACTGCTATGTTAATAGACTGTGTGATACTTAATGCTGCTCTATGTTCACTTTTGCAGGAGGAGTAAAACTAGGTTTAGGAGACTTCATTTTCTACAGTGTCCTTGTTGGCAAAGCCTCTGCAACAGCAAGTGGGGATTGGAATACAACTTTAGCATGCTTTGTAGCCATATTAATTGTGAGTATAATGTAATATTGTAAAAGGGATAGTTTCTGTTGTTCATCGGGGGCAAAGTCATAACTGCTACATTTTTTTCTTTGAAATTTATTTATTTGGTGGCTAGACTGAAAACTGGTGATAGCTTTAACTGTGGTCTTCATTTGCTGTACATCTGTCAATCAAGCCTTAAGTTTTAGGAAGACAAATTTTGCATTTCTATGGGTTTTAATGCTTATATATATATATATCATATTTTGCTTGTCAGAGTTTCCTAATTTCTGTATGTTTTTTGTTGTCTTTTTTTTTTATTCTCCTCAGGGTCTGTGCCTTACACTTCTGCTTCTTGCCATCTTTAAGAAGGCCTTACCAGCTCTTCCAATCTCTATAACCTTTGGGCTAGTTTTTTACTTTGCTACAGATAACTTGGTGCAGCCCTTTATGGACCAGCTAGCATTCCATCAGTTTTATATCTAGCACACTTGATGCTAGTATTCTGTGGATATTTGTAGCAAATCTGGGAGGAGGAAAATGTTTTTCCCTCTGTTCTCAAGTGAGACTGAAGTTCAATACTCAAGATTCCAAGCCTGAATCGTTACAACTTCCTCCAGTAGTGTTTTGTTTGATTTTTTTTTCTTTTTTTTTTTTTTTTTTTTTTTTTTTTCCCCCCTTCTTCCTTCCCTGAGACAACTGCTGCACTGGGCACCATATGAATTTTCCTGTATGAAAGTGGCTTCTTCCCAATGGCCAGTCTAAGCTGGTTGCTGTTGTATCAGAGGTAATCTGATGCACATCTCTGGTAAGGACCACCTTTGTGAAAATTGCTGATGCTTCCACCAGCAGTGTGATCTCTTGCCACAGCTTGATTATTTTCACAGCATTAAGGGTGCTCAGGACTTCTCTGATGTTAACAAAGGAAGCTGACAAATCATATGGAACTTGTCCCTTTAACCGCTTGGAAAGAGAGGGAGAGCGCGCACCCAGTTCGGACTCTTCAGCAGTGATTTTTTGACAGTGGAGTTCTGACTCTGCTTTATGAATAAAGGACTTTGTAGCAATTTGACAAAGGCAGAAAATACTGTCACTCTTAAGAGTGCTCCACCACTTCATAGCCTCTGTGCCTGAGCGTGCTTGGATTAGTAAATTTAAAAGCTTTGTTTTTTCACACTGGAAGTAGAGCCTCTTCTCGGTTTTCATACTTTGTATCCTCAAGCATGGAGTGCACCTTCCATACACCTGCTCCAGTTTATGTAGCTACTTAGACTTGGACTTAATTATTTGGCATTAGTGGACCATGAGGTCCTAAATTGGATCTTAGCCTCTAAAAGGTTAATAAACTATATTAAAAAGCAATTTGGGGACTTAACTGTTTGTGATTTTGCAAATTATTTTGCTAGAACACCATTTCAAACCTTGTGTTTGAGAACAGTCCCTAACAGCATGGACTGCATTGTTGGAATATGTTCCTTCTATTGAAATTCTCATTAAATAGACATCTGCAACACCCCCAGGTGGAGTTGAACTTAGCAGATCTAGAGGCCAGAGTGCTATTAGAAGCATTTCTATCGCATCACTGAAATTTTTCCCCTTCAGAAATGTGGTTCACAGTTCTCTTGACCTGAAGTATTGGTCACTTGACCATCTAACGCCTCACGTTGAGCAGGGATTTTTTTTTTTTCCCATGCAGTATCTTTATTAGTGAGGATACTTAAGTTAGGTGAGATGTTACTTCGTGTTACCAAGGAGCAAAACTTGTGGCCCTCTTCACTTTATTTACCTCTCCTGTGAGGAACTGAAGACTTGAGAAATGAAAGACAGCTCAAAATCACTGAAAACAAGATGCAAAATTCTGAACATCTTACAAGAAAAAGAACTGATTCAAATGTTAAAACTGCTAAACTCTCTTCATTTGAAAGAACTCATTTATGAATAATTGCTTGGAATTGACTTGTGTGAGATGAAGTTGGTTTTGCCATCGACTCTTACTCTGTAACAGTAATTTTTTTCTGAGGGAAGCATGGGGAGTGCTTCATCGATGGGCATTCCATTTTATTTGCATCTTGATACTGGAGTCCTTGCCAAGCAGAACAACTGTCAAAATCCTGACACAAACTCCTTTTACCTTTTTTTTTTTTTAAGCTTCGTTTCAGTGCCTATAGATTCAAGGGACTGAGACATCACAGATGCTAACCAACCATTGCCCAAATAAGGGAAGAAAGGCTGTGATGTATAAATCTGCTTTAAAACCAAGAAAGGCTTACTTTGATTGACCTTGGAAACATCTGTCTCGTTTCCAGTACAACTTGCTAACTGTAGTGTTAGCATTTACATTTTCATAAAATATATTGTCTCCTCTAAAGTACTTTTATTCATCTCATTTGTGTGTCAATTTGTCGTGGATAGCATTAATAAACTAACCACGGCAGAACTGCTTACACTGACTTTTCAAGTCAAACTTGCTTGTGTTTTCTAGCTTAAATCACTGTTCCATATTTTGCTGCAATGAAGCCTGACTTAAACAGGTTGGTTGTTTTGGGTTTTTTTCTCTTGATTTTTTTTTTACAAGATTTTGAGCTTTGAGTTGGTTTTTTATACTATTGTAACTTGTCTCTCGAATGTTACATCTAAGAAAATTCTCTTGTATGTTTTATTTGGCATCCTAACTATTGTTTCATTCTATAGAACAGATTTGATAAGAGTTGGCATCACCAGCATCTGTTTGCATCTCTGATCCAACTCTCAGTTAAGAGTTGTTATTTAAATACAGCAGTCATCTTTATTGTTTGGCTTTTGGCTCATGTACCCATGAGAGCCCTAGCTCCATGAAGAGTTGCTTTAGAATCTATAGAAATGTACAAAAACCTTTCCACATACTTGAATGGGTGTTAGATACGCAACCCAAGGAAGAGCTCAGAATCTTCAAACACTAAATTGCTGGTCTTCCACTCTCCAGAGCTGCTGCTTCTATCCGAAGTTTCCATTTCTGAGCTAGTGTGGAATTACAATGGGAGAGACTATAAAATTTACATTCACAGAAACTGTTCAAGTTTACGTATTTGAATCTCAAAATACATTTTAAAGGGAAATTGCTTTTCAAGCCCAGGCCAGTATTTGTTAAAGTACACTGTTTATTCCCAACTCTTACTTACGCCTTCAAAAAACAGATTAAATTTTCTAGATTTGCTCTCTTACACCAAGTCATGGTAGTGCATGTTCCAAGTGAGATCATCTCAGTACTTGGGTCTGTAAAGTCCATTTGGGAATAGTTTGGGGCTGTTAATACATAAGCGTGAAGGTTATGTCACTTTTCTCTCCTATGTCTTAAAACACCAATCTGAGAGTATGAACCATTTGAGCTCAGTTAGCTTGGTATAACTAAAAGCCTATCTGATATGTAGTCTGCACTTTTGAGAGAGTTTTCATTATCATTAAATTAGCATGTTAATGACAGACAACACATTAGACTGTAGCTCTGAGAGAATTACTGTGTAACCCTAGCAGCTAGATTCATCTCCTTTGTGCCCAAGCAGACTGACTGGTAACTGTTGTGTGACTGTTTCGGTATTTATGTTTTGGGACTGGGTATCATGACAGCTTTCTCTCCCCTTTCAGCTTCTATCAGTGATTAGTCTCCTTTGGCGAAGCTTCAAAGAAATATATGAGAAAACATAATACTGAGTTACAGATTTACCTAAAAAACAGCCACTACCATAAAAAAGCCACTATAATTTCTCTTGTTTGTTTGTTTGGGGTTTTTTGTTTTGTTTTGTTTTTGTTTTGCTTTGCTTTTTCTCTTGGGGGATTTCATCCAGAGGAAAAAAGAGAGATCCCTGGAAGCTCGTCTTATAGCAAAGGTGTATGATGCTGTCTTGTCTATATGTGGTTATTATGGTGGCATTCAAATTCAAATGTCATCTGTGCGAGTTGAGCCTTGAAGGTACGCACATACTGCAACACATTCAAAATAGTTCTGACTGGGCAGGTGACAGCTTCTCCAAGCCAAATAATCAAGGGCTGTGCTCCACTAAAAATGGCTGATCTCAGTGTACAGAGCGGACTGTGTCTGTTTCAGGCTTAGGGGACTGGTGCTTCTTGGATATATAGATATATATCTGTACTTATAGAGATGTAGATATGTACTCTGGACCTGTAGATGACAACTCTTCTGCCATTAGTGCAGTTAAGAATTAAATATGCAGAAGGACATGTGTGGATAGTACTGTGTGACAAAACTTCTCTAAATGCTTTAATTTACAAAAAAGAAGAAAAAAAAAATCCTTTGGTAATGATGCTGTTGAAGCATATTTAATAGACTGTGGAACATGTCTGCACTGTGATTGCATCTCAGTGGTAACTTGGTCATTGGGAACGCTGATATACGATCTGGAATGGAATTATTTTACACTCAAAGCATTTGCTGTTTGCTTTTTTACAAACACTGGTTTGTACATAATCTGAATTGAATGTGAATGTTTTTTAAACACCTTTCTGGTTCTTGATATGTTTTTGATAGATTATTTCAAATTTTCCTGTATTTGTCTAATTATTAAAATAAAAGTTGCATGTATCCTAACTTACCTTGCCTTTGCTATATTGTTTCAAAGCTATCACTTAAAGTTGTTGGAGGCCTAAACACTGTAGCTATTCTTATTCAACATAAGATTCCTGTCTTAAGACACTTTTAAGTAGCTGCTTTATTTCCCAGAAGAAGAGCTTCAAACTGAATTCTGTGGAAGTACTTTCTTCTAAAAGCTGCTTTTTGCATTCTTTTAAAGAGTCTGTCAAAGCCTGTTGCAGAAACATCCATAAGGTATAATTAAGGCATAAAAAACCCAATATGAGATTATCCTGAAGCACCATCTGGCATAATGAAGATCAATGTTACCCAGGAAAAATACATAGGGCGCTCAGGAAGAAAACGATTCATGAACAGCAGTGTGTATTGTTATTTTGGTGTTGATTTCATATCAGTATGATTGAAAAAGAACTTTTCCCTAGCAGCATTTTTTTGTTGTTGTTTTGGAGAAATATTCACTGCAAAGTTCAGATTTGTCTGAGTTAACTGCTATTGAAGATGCTTCTTTGGGGGATTGCCTTGTCTTTGTATGGAAGACCTAAAGAAAAGCCCATCCTGACAAGCAGAAAGTCAAGCACAGGCAGTAGGAGGCCTGCATTGGATGAGCAAGGCTGAGCAACTGAACCCAAACAGGAAGTGTAGATGATGTGGAAGCAGGGGCAGATGACCATAAAGGAGCATAGAGTTGCTTTCTGATCATGAAGGGGTAGGGTTAGGAAAGCCAAGGCCCCTCTGGAGTTGAATCAGGCAAGGGATATGAAGGCCAAGAAGAAAGGCTTCCACTATAAATATATAAAGTTATATAACAGCAAAAGGAAGACCAGGGAAAAAGGTTGCCCCTGTCCAGCTGGATGGGGCACTTGTGACAAACGAGGTGGAGAAGGAAGGCTGCAGTACTTGTGGCCTTCCTTGCCTCAGTCTTTATTTGTAAGACTGGCCTTAAGGAATCCCCTACCCTCGAGACCAGAAGGAAAGTCTGGAACAAGATAGACTTAACCTTGGTCAAAGAGGCCAGGTTAGGGAGTGTGGATCTACTTAAGTATATGAGGCCTGACAGGTTGAACTCATGAATGCTAAGTGAGCTGGCTAATGTCATTGCTAGGGCACTCAATTGTCTTTGAATGATCATGGCAACCGGGAGAGGCTCCTGAAGACAGAGAGCAAATTTCACCCCTATCCTCAAGAAGATCAGGAAAGAAGAACTGGGGAGCTACAGGCTAGTCAACTTCCGTTCCTGGGATGCAGAAAAACCATCATAGAAAGCAATTCCAAATACGTGAAGGGCAGGAGGGTTATTTGGAGTAGATACCATGGATTTATGAAGGGAAAATCATTCTTGATGAGCCTTTGACAATGAGGTGACTGGCTTACTGGATGAGGGGAGAGCAGCTGATGTTGTTTACTTTGACTTTTGTAAAGCTTTTCACACCATCTTCCATGACGTCATCATAGATAAGCAGACAAAGTATGGGTTAGATAAAGGGGGATAGTGAGATGGGCTGAAAACTGGCACAATGCTCAGGCCCAGAGGGTTGTGATCAGCAGCACAAAGTCCAATTGGAGGGAAGTCATCAGTGGTATATCACAGGGCTCAATAGTGGGGTCACTACTGTTCAACAACTTCATTAATGATCTGGATAATAGAATGGAGTGCACCCTCAGCAAGTGTGCAGATGATGGAAAAATGGAAGGAGTGGCTGATAGACCAGATGTCTATGCAGCCATTTAGAGGAACCTCAGCAGGATGGAGAATTGGGCAGAAAGGGGAAATGCAAAGCCCTGCATGTGGGGAGAAGTAACCCCAGGCACCACTATGTACTAGTGTCTGAACAGCTGGAAAGCAGCTCTGCAGAAAGGCCCTTGGGGTCCAGGTGGGCAGCAAGCTGACAGAGGAAGCAGTGCACCCTTACACCAAAGAATACCAGCAGTGTTCTGGGCTCCATCAGGAGTGCTGCCAGCAGATCAAGGGAGGTGACTTTGCTTCTCTGCTCAGCACCGATTAGACCACATCTGAGTGCTGTCTCAAATTCTGGGCTCCCCACAGTACAAGGAAGATGGGACTTACTGAAGGGCCAGTGCAGGGCCACAAAACTGTGCCAGAATATGTGGATTTCTCGATTCCAATCAAGTTCTGAGGGGTCATGATGGAATGTTTTCAGAATAGAACTAGGGTTTGGAACTAGGAGCTAAAATCTCCTCTAAAAATGATACTTGGGACCTGATTTGGCTGCTATCTTAGTAGTATTTTATCTTCTGAGGTTAACTACTGAACTTGCAGATGATTCCAATATGCTAATTTACCTGTTTGTTTTCTTACTTTATTCTGGTTTTAATGTCATCTTTTGGGGATAGATAAAAGGGTTTTTTTACTGACAGCATCAGTTCTCCTGGAAGATTCAGCATGGGGTGTAGCAATCACTGCTGGGTAGTTTTAAATGATTGAGAAATCTCAATTAATGGCCAAATTCTCATCTGTAAATGTCAGGAATTCATACATACATCAGGAACAAAATAGAAGAGAGGCAGCCTTCCTTGGCAGGAGCTGACAGAACTGGAGTTTGCATGAGGAAACAGTCAATCACTTACTGAGTCTGACATCCCAAATTTGGTTCTCTTCACTTTAAAGCCTCATTTGCTGCAGGAAGGCAATTTCAGCATCAAGAGATGCCAATGGATAGTACCAATGTAATTGGATTAGATTTGCACTTTCTTTGTTTTAAAATACGCTTTTAATCTAAGCTGACTGGAGACTTCTGTGTTCATATTAATTTTCTGATTTCAGTAGATTTAGATAAGGGTCACCCGCTTTGATCTGGGTAGTGCTGCTGTCAGAATTAAGCATTGTACTTCTTAGTGGTGTTGTACAAGTCGGCAGGAACTTGGAGGACACCTCAGAGTGCAGCTGGATGTTCAGCAAATATATCTGCTGCATATTTGATTGAATCAATTGTTTATTTAAGCCACCCTCGACAGTAAAATGCTAATCACTGATACAATAGGATACTCAAATGAACAATGTCCTGCTATCGTTTGGTTATTGGCAGATTTACACCCTGGGCATGAACTTAACTGGTGCTGTTTGGTAATGAACTGTGTGACAAATTCTGCTTCTGGTTGTTACCTGTGAGGAAGGAATTAATGCAGAGTTGGATGCAGCAGAATACCTGCAGGTGTCAAGGGAGAGATTTGTAAGATCAAAAAGGGCAGGTGCCTGGCATAGTGAAGCAGCTGGAGGGCTGGTTCGTCCCTGGAGTGCTCCATTCCAGCAGTAGGGGGTTGATTGCAGGCTGGGGGCAAGAAACAAAGGCTGCCTTGGAGCAGAAGTGGGTGAGTGGTGCCTGCACTGGTATCTGCAGCCAGCTCCCAGCAATAATCACTGCTAAAGCTGTAATCTCAGCCACGTGGCAGCACTGGGCCTTTTTTACTGCTTTCTATTCTTAGTGCTCGTAACAAGGGATTAAAGAGCATGATAAAAATACACGCTTAAGAAAAGCAGACTGTTATAAAATATTATTTCCTTTTGAAGGACTCTATTTAGCACACGATGAAACCTGCAGGGGAAGCATGTATACGTTTCCAGGCACTGCTAAGGTTTCAAAACTATTTTAAGAACAGCAGAACCTGGCTGTTGTCATAGTAGCAATAAACCTTTTAATCGCGCTTCCTGTGGAGATGAAGCTGTTGTCTACTTAATCTGCTTAAAGATCGTCAAGGCTGTTTATGTGACAGGGAGCTAGGGATAAAACACTGTGAAGATGCTACTTGTTGCCCACAGAAAGTTCAGGGCTTTTTGTCTGCCTTGATGGTGTTTTGACTGAGAGACAGATCTTATGACAAGCTAGTAGGAGGACAGTCACCTGGCAAGCTAATCTTCATTTATACCCCAGTTTATCATCATGGTTAAACTACTGAAACTATTTTAAGTAGTTCTGGGCAAGAGCTTCCCACTATCATGGATCTCCCATGGTTTAAAAGCATCCTTTTTGAGGAAGTCCTTTCATCCTCAGGGCTTCCATTCCTTAGAGACTCTGAAGCTTCCCAAAGAGCATTGAGTCATATTTATATATTGCTGCAAAGTCTGTAGTCCCTGAAAAAATAACGACATTAGAAATTCCTTGAAGTATTTGGATAATGGAGGGTGACTTATTCTTAAATGTACAATAGGTAGTAAAGAGAAATCCCAAAAAAGCTTGAGAGAATTTCAGCTGCTTTTTAGAGATCAATTTAGCTGAGAAGTGAGAATTTTAAATGTTATGTCAAAATAATCATAATAGAATTTGGCATCCTGAACTGAAAGTGACAGGAATATTTGTTCACGTGTATCTAGCACTAAAACAGACCTTCCTTCTTACCAGATCAGATTTCTCAGTAATTACTGATATCTGTGCTATTGCCAATTTATTTGGTGTTGTCTGGTTATGGTGCTGGATTAGATAACTTCACATCCTGCAAATAATAAGGTTTGTTTGAACCATGATTTTAGTATATACTGAATAATAGCAACAGTTGGGGAATTTTATTTTATTTGTTTTCCTGAAGTCTGAATGTGCTGTCTAGGTGGACACTCTTTAGGACAAATCACACAATGGAATAAATGAAATAATATTTCCAGGGTTAATTATTTATTTGCAATTTTTAAAAATATGTACTTTTGTTTGCCCCTCTGTAAGGTTTTGATCATGAATAACCGTTTTTTGCTCCTTCCCCTCCTTTCCAGCAGCCTTTAGTTCAACATAACATGGAAAGCTGTGTTAGACAAACCTTTGACTATTTTTCCTGTCCCTTTGTCTGTGGATGAGATACTGGTATTAGAGGGAAGCCAGTCAGCTACTGCAAAAAGTCTGCGACACTCCCCTGACTGAAATGCTGTCACAGTTTTAGCAGTTTTGAATAGCTACTTCTTTGGTGGCACTTTTATTTATTTATTTATTTATTTGGTGACTTTTATTTGTTTAGTGCTACCACTAAACCTTTTCATCAGCTCTATGTAGACCTCAGAGTGCATTGCACACTGAGTTACCAGCACCATCATTTGAATTCTGTGCATCTGATCTGCCCTTGCAAGCTTTGGAGATGCTGGCCACCCCCCATCCACACTAAGGGAAGGTAATTCTTTCCTCTTTCACCTTCCTTTTTGCAGTGTTGGCTTCAGGCACTGTGAGGAGGGATCAGTGAACACCCCCTCAGATGGGGCACGGGCCAAGGAACCTGGTGTGGGGGTGAAACCCCTAAGCCTGTCCCATGTCATCTCCAGGAGGTGTCCTGTACAGGGCTCTTACCAGAAGACTGGTTAGGTGGGATGGAGGATGTCTTCCCAGCAGCACTTTTTGTTTGTCTCAGTTTGGAGCAGCTTTGGGAACTTTCCCATTTGACACTGAGCAAAATGAAGTTCTTAGTTTAAAACAGCTTCTCTTTCAAAACATTCTTAACAGTTAAAAACAGTAATTCCAAGTTTTCACCATTTTATTTAATCTGAAGAGTTCAAGACCTTGTCCCACTTTGGAAATTCATTTGCCACAAATACTAAATAATTTTAGAGCATGAGGGAACTGTTTCTTCCTCTTCTTAGGTGGTAAAAACTCTCGTAGAGGATTTTTTTTCCGTTTATAGACACAACATATCACTGCTTGGTGTTTATGCTACTCAGCTGATTTCTTAAGGACAAATAAGTTTGGGGATAACTGTTAAAGATATGATTTTTTTCTTTACTGAGCTGTATTATGCTAAAGTAATTCTTAAGTGTTTTGATCTGAATGGTGAGTAGATGGAGGCAGAACAGAAAAGATACCTCAGTATTCAGTAACGCCTCCATAGAAGCTTATGATATTGAGGCATATTATTTTAATTTGTGTCAAGGATTTTGATCATAATTTAAGGTGGGTATCCTTTTGGTGCAGTATTTTAGATCAAAGCCTGTAAATCATGTAGTTTTATGTCCAGCTCAACTCAAGTTCTGCCAAATTGCAGGAGATATGATTGATACTTAACAATTGTAGCTAAAATTAAATCTCATGTTTTCAAAAGAAAGCAGATTTTATCAATAATCTTTGAGCTCTGCAGGATGTCGATGTCTTCCAGAGTGCTGAATATTTTGACATACATAGCAATGGTGTTTGTCTTTTGTTAGAAACAAACTGAACAGCTGGATACAAGTGTCTCCCACTCTCTGGTACAGGAATGGTTAGTGCCTCCAGCTACTGCTTGGTCTTTAGTGTTTTGAGTTGTTGGTTTGGGGTTTTTTTAAATGTTTTTACTATAATTACAGAGATGACAGTTTTTTATGCTTAAGCTTGTAATGAGTGTGTTTGTGTAATGTGTTCACCCAAGTGGACTTTCTAGATGGTGAAGCACAGAGCTTGCCCACGCTGCACTGGCTGCTAGATATGCTGCTGGGGATAAACTGGGGATAAATTAAAAGGCTGCAAGAGAAACCAGTGTGGAGAGCTCTAATGCTGTTACTAGAGTTAGGGACACACCGTATGTATTTAAAAAAACTAATCAGTTGTTAAAATAGTGACCATTGCTAGCTGGGGATGATAACCTTAAACTAGCTCTTGTGGGACAGTAAAGTGCTGTCTCCCACTACCGTTCTGTGAAAGCTGCATTGGGCATTCCTGTCAGTGGCTGATACTACTAGAAACAGGTACAGCAACATAAGTACGTGCCTGAGAAGATGAGCTATGTGGTTTGTAGTTTTACTTTTTATCCTGCAGGGTTTACACCAAGTGGTTTGTTTTGTCAGCCCAAGCAGTTATTTAAAAGCCATTCTTGTTGGGGTTTGCAGTTTCTTCTTCCCATTTAAAAATCTAGGCTAGTGAATTGTCCCCCTTGTGTTGCTAAGAAAACCCCAGAGAGAGAGTGAGGTCGATGACTGATTTATTCCATCAAAGTCCCCAGGACCCCTTTCAAATAAGCTAGAAGCGGAAATGTCTGTGATCTGCTTTAAGACAAATAGTAAAATGGTCTGATTTTTGCATCTCCTCCTCAGTCTCAGAGGTTTGCATGTGATGGGAAACCTGCATTTCTGGCTTGCATGTGCCTCTGGGTGAGAGGAACAGTTGATTCTCTTTGGCTCGAAGACCTGTGAATAAGACACAAGTATGTGTCACATGAGCCATCCTCAGCTTGGCAACCTCATCCTGCCATTTGCTTCTAGTGCTAAAGGCAGCACAGATGAGTGTGGTGTTGCAGTCCAATGTGGTGGCTCCCAGCCATTATGGGAAAGCACCAGAAGTTTCACTTCTACCTGTGCCCCTTTCTAGAGTCTTTCTGCCACCCACAAAAGCAGGAGTGGATGTTTCCCATGGTTGCTCCCCTGTGGTGGTGTTCTCAGTTAGCTCTACCTTTTCTGCTTTCATAGATCTCAAATCCACGTGTGTGATGGATTGTAGAAGAGAGGAAGAACACACAAGACAGGGCTGATAGCTTTAGCAATGGTGTCTGTCAGTGTAGCATTTTCTGTAGTGAGAGGTTTAACTCCAGCTTTTCCCGATTCGGTGTGGCTATGAAATGACCAGGCAGGCACCGTTTGGCTGGGTGCAGAGAAATCACTGTTGTTTTCAAAATGACAGTTGCACAGTCAAGCCCTTAATAATTACAGAAGCATTCTTCCAGCTGAGCTGTCTTCCCTAGAATGTGCAGAAGACCTGGGCATGACTGCAGAACAGTCTTAGAAATATCTCACCATGCAGTTTTCAGGCCTTCTTCCTAAACCTGGTTCCTAGAGTCTGCATTTCTTGAAACCAGCACCTACTCTGAGCACTTGTCTAAGTTTCAAACTATTTTTTGTCCCTTTTATAACAAGATGTCCTGAACAAAACATTAAATTTCCCCTCCAGCAGGCTGGAGGGAGAGAGAAGCTGAAGGTATTTCATCCCCCCCCAAGGTGCAATGCCTCTATGTAATACAGCCTAGCAGTACTTTATTACTTTGCCCTGCTGTGTCGTGTCACAGATTTCTGCCTAACATGCTTTTTCCCTGCCACTCCTAACACTGCTGTTTGCTCTTTCTCCTTGTGCACTGAATTCTTGTGGTTTGAATTGTTTTTCTCAGGTATGCTGGTCTGCATTTTTCCCAGATGAATTCACTCTTGTTGGTGTTTGCCTCTGCTTCCAGTTCTTCTTCAACAGTAGAGTCCAGCACTGACCAAAGGTAAGAAACTACAGTCACGTGGAGACTGCTGAATTTCTCTAGTTCTAGTGACTTTTGCATCATTCTCCCACTGCAATTTCCATGAGCCTGTTTTTAATTCCTACTTCTTACTTCATCAAAGAACATTTTAAATCAAACCAAACGTAGTAATGATTCCCATCTTTCTTTGTTAGAAACTCCTCTCAAGCTACTCCTTGTTTTCATTTCACATTATTATTTCAGTAGTGTCTCATACCCAGTTTCTGTTGCCAACATTCTGTCTGTATCCAAGGCAACTTAAATAATTTTGAGAGTAAGATAGCGAGAGGTGATGTATCAATTATTAACATCCAAGTAAATGACCTCTGTGGCACTCCCTTTATGCATCTTTGTAATTCTGCTTGATTTAAAACGTTTGGGTGCAGTATGTGCAGTTGTGGAGCCAGGGAAGATTCCTCGCTAATGAAGACCTGCTGTTTTCTAATGCTGCAACGTGTTCCAGCCTATTCCAGTGCCATGTGCATCACGTGGGATCTGGGCTGGCAGCCAGTGCAAATGTTTCTTCAAGGACTTTAGGACATATTCTAATTATGTTTAGATTCTCCCACTCTCTTTTCATCTGAAGGATGTCACTCTTCCTGCTCATTTCAAAGTGTGGTACAAAGCGCTCCATCTGCCAGCACGAGAGGGGTCCAGTGGTGCACTTGTGTGTGAGGCAGTGGGATGTTTGGCTTTGTGAGTGACTCTTCAACCTCCAGCTGTGAGAAGTCCCAGGCCTTTGAACACTGCCAGAGCTTGGCCAGCATCCAAGCAGTGTTTTCATCCAGTGCTGGAGGAGATGTAAAATTCCTTGGAAGAATGAGCTTAATTTCTCTGAGCCTATTAGGGGAAAAGGGGGAATAAGTTTTGGGATGAAGCATCTGGAACTCTCCATAGCTGGGGCGGGGGGGGGGGGGGGGGCGGG